>JARVZY010001050.1:0-29075 GCA_030686995.1 Artemisia argyi | reverse complement strand
AGAAATTTTCTGAAAAAAATATATAAAGAATTCTGTCAGATCACTTCTGACGGCGTTAGGGGTTATAACCTGACGACGTCAGATGTTATTTTCTGCAAAATTTTCCAGGTTTTGTTTTTCTGCTGGAATTGTAAAGTTTTGTAAAATCTATAATTTATAAACTCCAGGAATCTGCAATTATTCATTCCACAAGCATTATATCTTTACTTGCTTTTTAGGATTTACTATTATATAGATTTTACCGCCGATTTTATGCGAGGTTTCGTGTTGCTTTTCTTTGTTGTTTAACATGTTATATTGGACAAGAAGATGATTATATTTCAGGAGTGAAGCTTTGCATGCTCATTTTCTTGGAGGAGGATTTAACCTTGTTACCACAACATTCACACTGAGCTAATAAGGGGAGTATTTGTTTCATTCATTTTCATTTATCTTTACTTTATTACTTTTTAAGAATATTGGAGACAATGTTCAACTTAAGTGTAAGGGGGTAAATGATGATACCTTAGAAACTACAATTGTACATGATCTTTTGTTTTGTTTAATAGTAGATGTGTAATAAAATTAAGAGAAATACTTGTTAGGGCAATTTTAGTAACAAATTTAAATTTTTTTGCAACATTTAGGAGTGAAACTTTGTCTTAATAAGCGTCTCATGGATAGGAGTTATATGACTAGCACAAAAACCGTACCACTCAAAAATTTCCACCCTAAATATGTGAGGTTCGCCCCTATATTTGTTAGGAATAGCATTCATTATTAGTGCTTATGAGTGTACCGGTAGTATTTAGATTCTAGAACTTGTGTTAGCGATGCATCCCGAGACCACAAGTGAGACAACATTCGTATAGTTAGGATTTACTACATGATAAGGGGCATTAGGATAACCCATGTTTTAAGCATGTTTCTTTTTATAATTACATTGACTTCATTGGTCAAGTAATTCTCCCACACTTTCGCGATGTACTCATTTTTAGTACATGATACCCCTAGTACAACCCTCAAAGCCTATATTTAACAAATTTTTCCCTTAACACACTTTCTCTCACACACACTTTCTCTCCCATCTAACTGATTTCCAGCTAAAATTCACTATAAAAAAACCTTGAAAATTCATCAATTACTTTGAGTATAATGCTTCAATTCTAAATCCAATCAGTGCAATTGATACATCTTTCAATTTCGCATCTACTAATATCTTTTTCCCCAATTTTTAGGATGATTTTCGTTAAAACCCAGTTTATGTGTTTTGGTGCCAAAATTGAATGTTTTAGGTATGATTGATTTACTGTAATTCGTGCTTGAATTCATTGTTTTAGTACATTCTAATCACAATTCATTGATCAAATTGTCGGTTAATTCAATTGTTAAGGCTCAATTTGATTTTTACCTAATTTGCCCTAAATCATGATGTCGAAACGTTCAATTAAAACACCTACTCATTTTGATAATTCTGTTATGACTACTAGTAGGAATAAGAATAAACAAAAGGAAAAGGAATAAAAAAAGAAGGATGTTGTGGATGATTCTACACATAATAAGTCTGTAAATGTGGGGGAAATTAAGGATGATGTGAGTAGAACTGAGGCAAATGCAATTGAAATGAATCTAAATGATGGTCATTTTACGGATAATGGGAAGGAGAGCGTGGAAGTTCAGGTTGAAAGTGTTACTAGTGTGAATGGAACAGTTGATGGGAGTGAACAGGATAGTAAAGTGAATATGGGTGGTGAGGTTAATGAAGTAAATGAAGTATTGAGTGATAATTTGGGTAGTAAGTCTGCTGATAATGGTGAAAAGCTTACATGTAAGGAACAGAGCAATGGTATGAAGGAGGGATCTAAGACTTATGCATCTGCTGCTTCAGGAAGTTTGAATGATTTGAGTAAAAAGTTATATGATGTTCCAACAGAAACTGATAAGCATGGTAAAGAATATGTGATTTTTGATGATATTATGATTGATGAGGGATGTAAGAAGTGGGAATTGACAATGTGTGGATATTTTATTGGTCATCAAATGTCTATTAATGAGTTGAGATACAATTTGAGGAGAATGTGGGGTAGGTTGGGATTCAAAGATGTTATTGATGAGAATAATGGAGTATACTACATGAAGTTCTATAATAAAGAGGGGTTAGAGTCTGTTGTCAAAAGTGGACCATGGATGATTAGTAATAAGCCATTCTTTGTACAAAAATGGGATATTCATGTTTGCCTGGATAAGAGAGAACCTGACATGCTTCCTATTTGGATAAAGTTGTGCAATGTTCGATTGGAGGCTTGGACAATTCATGGTATAAGTGCTTTAGCAAGCAGATTGGGTAAACCATTAGTTATGGATAGTATGACAGCTGATATGTGTAGACTTGGGATTGGTAGAATTGGTTTTGCAAGGGTTCTGGTGTAGGTATCTACTAAAAAGTGTATTCCTGAGTTAATTGAAATGGTGTATAGGGACAGAGAAATGAATGAAGTATGTAGGAAAGTGGTCAAAGTGATGACTGAGTGGTATCCTCCTAGGTGTGCAGAGTGCAATGTGTTTGGCCATACAGAAAATAATTGTAGCAAGCATGTGAATACTGAGTTGTAGAAGTGGAGGAGATGACAAAGGGTGATGATAAGGGGAAGGAGAGTGTTATTGAGAATACTGATAAAGAAGGATTTGAGGAGGTTAAATACAAAAAGCTCAATGGTGGAAATAAGAACAAGACAAATTCTGCTAAACCAAATATGCAATATCAGAAGAAAGTGGATTTTAAGAATAAAAATAAGAATACAGGTCAATTTGCTTACCAAAAGAAAAATAAGGATGATAATGGAGTGAATGTGAATAAGATGAAATCACCAGTGAAGGAGCAAAGTTTGAATAATTTGCAATCACCTGTGAAGAAGCAAAGCCCTTTGAAATTAAATGCTACTAATGCTAGTGATCCTCAGTGTTCTAGTGGGAGTGGTAATAGTAAGAAAGCATGGAATGTAAGGGGTGAAATATTGGAGACATTAAAAAGGCCTTCTAACAAATACTCTGTCCTTGACACAGACAATGTTGAGGATGGTGTGGTTAATGAAGAAAATGATGTATATAGGGATGAGAATGGTACTGCACAATGTATGGAAAATGATGTTATTGAGGGTGGGGATAAGGAGGTGTTAACATAGTTTCTAATGGAGTGCAAAATTGGTTGTTGGAATATTAGAGGTATGTGTACCTCTGAGAAACAAAAAGAAGTCAGGAATTTTATTGACAGTGAAAGGTTGAATGTTTGTACAATTATTGAAACACAATGAAAGAGAAAGAAGTTGTATACTGTGGGTGATAAGATCTATAGGAATTGGGATTGGGTGAATAACATGAATCATTGTGACAAAGGTTGTAGCATAATGGTAGGATGGAATGGTGATATTGTGAATCTGAATGTAATTCATTACTGTAAGCAAGCTATTATGTGTAAGATAGAAGCTGTTAGGGGTGATATGACTATGTTCTGCACATTCATTTATGCTTCTAATGGGGGTAATGAAAGGAGAGAATTGTGGAAGGAATTAGTTTTGCATAAGAGAGTTGTGGGTGATAAGCCATGGGTTATTCTAGGTGATTTCAATGTAACACTTGATCCTTGTGAACATTCAGCTGGTAGTTCTCATATGTCAAAGGATATGGTTGAATTTAAGGACTGCATTAATAATGTTAAGATGGAGGATATTGCTTGTAGTGGTTTGTTTTATACTTGGACTAACAATCTTTACAAAGCTAAAGTTGGTGATCAGACCGGTGTGCTCAAAAAGTTAGACAGAGTTATGGGAACTGAGGAGTTTATCAGTAAGTTTCCTCAAGATCATGCTTTATTCCTTCCTTACATCATTTCAGATCATTGTCCTGTTGTTCTGGTCTTACCTAATGCAGTGCAGGTTAGGAAAAAATCTTTTAAGTTCTCTAATTTTGTGGTTGATAAGAAAGAATTTAAAGAGATTATCAAAAACTGCTGGAGTAGTAATATTGAAGGATGTCAAATGTTTAAGCTAGTCAAGAAGATGAAAATGTTGAAAAAGCCTTTGAACAAGCTAGCTTGGGAGGATGGTGATGTGTTTGAGAATGTTTAAAAGCTGAGAGAAGAATTAAAAGCAGTGCAGATCAAGATAGATAAAGAGCCTAATGATAAAGTGTTAAGAGATGATGAAAGTAAGATTTTGTTGAAGTATAATGATGCTATGAAGGTTGAGGAGCAATTGTTATATCAGAAATCCAAAATCAAGTGGTTGAGTCTTGGTGACAAAAATAATACATTTTTCCATAGAGCTTTGAAAAGTAGAAATCATAAGAAAAGGATTAATGCAGTTCATGATGAATTGGGAAACAGATTTGAAGGTGATAATGTGGCTGGGTAGTTTGTTAAACATTTTAAAGATTTCTTGGGTAAAAGTGCTAGTGTTAATTGTTTGCATGATCCAGCAACACTGTTTAAGAATAAGCTCAGTGAAGTTGAGGCAGAATTCATGGTAAGGACAGTTAGTGATGATGAAATAAAAAAGGCTATGTTCTTAATTGATGATAATAGGGCTCCAGGACCAGATGGATTCTCTTCTAAATTCTATAAGAAAGCCTGAGATGTTATTGGGATCAAGTTTTTGCAGCTGTTAGAGAATTCTTTGTAACTGGGAAGATTCTTAGTGTAATAAACTCAACTCTTATTGCTTTGGTGCCTAAAACTCAAACAACAGCTAAAGTATCTGATTATAGGCCTATAGCTTGTTGTAATGTGATATATAAGTGCATAAGAAAAGTGATTTCTAAAAGAATGAAGGTGTATCTTGGGAAGCTAGTCAGAAATAATCAATGTGCTTTTATTCCAAACAGACATATCCAAGATAATATTTTAATCTCTCAAGAGTTGTTGAAAGGTTATGGTAGAAAGGATGGACCAAGTAGAGTTGCTTTGAAGATTGATCTACAAAAAGCTTATGATACTGTTAATTGGAGATTTTTGAAAGAGATTCTTAGAGGCTTTGGGTTCCATGTTAATATGATCAAATGGATAATGAATTGTGTGTCTACAAATTCTTTTTCTGTGTGTGTGAATGGTGAGAGTTGTGGATACTTCAAAGGGGGTAGAGGTCTAAGACAAGGAGATCCTATGTCCCCTTACTTGTTTACTTTGGTCATGGAGATACTTAACCTTCTTATGATCAGAAAAGTGGAGAGTAATAGCTTATTTCAGTATCATTTTGGATGCAAAAAGTTGAAAATCACTCATGTCTCTTTTGCAGATGATTTGTTGATGTTTTATCATGGTGATAAACTATCAGTACAAATTATTAAGGAAGTTATAGAAGAATTTGGTGATGTTTCTGGGCTACTTCCTAATTATAACAAAAGCACTATTATCTTTGGAAGTGTCAAGGAAGAAGATCAACAAGAAATTCTGGGTATAGTACCATTTAAAGTTGAGAAACTTCCAGTGAGATACTTAGGAGTTCCTGTAATCACTAAAAGAATTGGATTAAAGGAATGTAAAAATCTTCTTGATAAAGTAAGAAATAGAGTGCTGAATTGGAAGAATAAATGTTTATCTTATGCTGGGTGGTTATAACTTGTGGCTTCCGTTCTAGAGTTTATACATGTGTACTGGGCAACTGTGTTTCTATTACCTCAGGCAGTTATTGATGATATTAATAGTTTGCTTAAAGGTTTCCTATGGAATCAGAGTGAGAAGGCTAATGGAAGTAGCTTGGAAAAAGGTATGTAAGCCAAAGACACATGGTGGACTTGTATTGAAAGATTTGAGTATTTGGAACAAGGAAATGATTTTTAAGCATTTGTGGCATGTGGCAGTGGACAAGAATTCAATGTGGGTAAAATGGATTAACACTTACAAGCTTAAGGGGAGAAGTGTTTGGGAGATTAGTGTGGAAGCCAATGACAGTTGGGGATGGAGGAATATACTTAAGCTTAGACAAGAAGTAAGAAGCCATATGATTGTTAAGCTGGGAGATGGTGCTAAAACATCCATGTGGTTTGATATATGGTCTCAAGTGGGAGCTTTGAATAGGTACATTTCATATAGGGACTTATATGATGCTAGATTCAATGCAAGAATGATTGTCAAGGAGTTTGTGGATAATGAAAATGGTCAATGGCCTCCTGAATGGTATAATAAATTTCCTATGATCACATAAATTCAACAAATTGAAATTGTACCTGGCAAAAATGATATGGTTATGTGGAAAAAGAATGATGGCTCAATATGTAAGTTTTCTACTAAGCAGACTTATAAGGATCTACAAGATGGTTGTTGCATGGTTGATTGGAGCAAATTAGTGTGGTTCTCTCAAAATATACCAAAGCATGCCTTTGTCCTATGGTTAGCTATCCAAAGTAAGCTACCTACTCAAGATAAACTGAGGAAATGGGGAAGTTGTGATCTTATGGTGTGTCTGCTATGCTATTCTGATATGGATTCACATGATCACTTATTCTTTAATTGTCCCTTTACTAATAAGTTGTGGAGTATGGTTCTACATAAGCTCAAAATGCACAAGTATTATTTTGATTGGGAAGGGGTGTTTGGTAGATTTGCTAATCAGTATAATGGTAATTCTATTGGAAGCATTGTGAGAAGACTTTGCTTGGGAGCTAGTGTGTATATTGTGTGGCAAGAAAGGAATAACAAATTGTTTAGAGATGAGAAGAGGAATGTGGAAGTTTTGTTCAAGATGGTTTGTGAAATTGTGAAAGCCAGGTTAACTAGTTTGCAATTAATGGGAGATAAAGTTTGCAATTGAATCTAAATAAGTATAAGGAGTATAAATGTTGATGTAGAATTGAAGAATAGGTCAGTGTATAGTATGAATGTATTGACTCTGTTGGTTTAAGGGGTGCTTGGATTAGTGGATTAATGGTGGTTTGTCATAGTATACCACTAGTTTCTTTATTCTGATCATTACAATGGTGTGATTCCTAGTATCTTGGAGTTCTAACTGGTCTATTTGTACCTATGTAACCTCTTGATTGTTCAATTTGGCCTTGGGAGGAAATTGGACAGTCAACAAGGCTATGTAGGAGGCTTAACTGGTATGAATGTACCATAAAGTAGAGTCCCCATTTGTGAAGGGTAAATGATCTAGGAGGATGGTGTATGATGAATGGAATAGAGAGGTGTGTAAGATGAACCTTCTTGGTCCATTCAATACACCATCATAGGAGGTAATGGTTGGTCCTCCCTCAAGGAGAGTGTTTCTAAATGTGTGAAGCCATTTGTAAAGATGGAAATGTAGCACATTTGGAAGAGCCCTTGATTGGAGGGGTTATGGGTTCCTAGTGAAGCCTCACTCCATATTTACTTTACTACTGTAGTTGCAGGATGAGTGGTTAAGTAAATTGGAGATGGGGAAATGTAGCTAGATGGTAGGTGCTCTAATGGTAAATTGATGATTGAATTGAATGATGCAACAGTTAAGTTGAATGATTGAAATGATATGCTCTGTTCTATCAAAGAGAAGTGTAGGTGATAGAGTTGTCTGATATAGTGATTGTATTGTCTGATATCAGACATTGAGTATAGTGTATGGTATTGTTTTTCCATTTCAGTCTCAAGCTAGGGTTCTGTCCAAATGCTTGTTTCTATTTCTTATGATGTACATTTGAAGAAGATTAATATATTACATTCACCTTTGCACCAAAAAAAACCCTCATAGCCTATCCTTTTTCATTTCTAACTTTAAGCATTTTACTTAAAGAAAGAATTTGTTTACAATCCACCCCCAAATGTACACCCAAATCGCCTTAGCCTACCTTGTATGCACTCATATTTAGTGCATTATTGTTATTTGTTTAAACCATTTGCTAATTTTCTAATTGGTTACATGGTTGCTAAGTCGAGTCATATCTTGTACATATTCTTTTGGGGCGATTGAGACTTATGGGTAAAGTACTAGTGTTATGGAGTAATGGGGAAGAACATCATTTATTACCCCCACATGTGCGTTAATGTTTTAAATTAATCCAAATGTTTTGATTATCTTGATTCGATTCTTTATTTTTATTTATGTAAAATTTCAAGTGTAAGGGGAGAACGAGCCCCCTTGATGTATTATTTTGGATGGTAGGGCAAGAATGTATGGAAAAAAAATGAAAAAATATTTGGAAAAGGACAAGTGAAAAAACATACGGACTACCATCCCGTTCCTTTTATTTTATTTATATTTATGTTATTTCATAATTAACTCAAGTCGAGTCGAGTCTTGGCTTAGCAACGCCATATTGTACATGTAATTAACTAAGACAATTGACTTGCCACCAGTCAAATATCCCTTATCCAACAAACCGTGTTTTACATATCCCTACACCTAACACTATAACCCTTGAAAATACCTCTTTGATAGTTATCCTAGGTGCTTACACCAAGTGGTAGCAAATAGATTACCATAGGCTTGGGAAAGGATCATTTGTGATGTGCTAGTGTATAATTTTCATGCTTATTTTGATTCAGGTAGAACGATCATTTGTTGTAATTACTTTTATATCAATTTTAATGACCCCTAACTTGTATTTTGATTGGTATAAAAGCTCATTTGCTTGAGGACAAGCAAATCTCAAGTGTAAGGGTATTTGATAAGGAAATATTTGTTACGCGTTTAGGGGATCATTTAAGCCCTAAATCGTGATATTATGGTCAAATATTACCTAAAATCGTTCCTGTTAGTGCAAATATTACGATATTTAATCTATACAGTCTCGTTTGTTTTGATTGATGACAAACATATAACTTGATACATAACGTAAAATGTACAAGTTACTTGTAATCTTATTTTGTCTCAATAAACATTCAACACCTCTCAGCGTCTCGAGTCCTCGTATGCTACAACACAGGTTCGTAAATGTTTGTTATGTGGCATTATGATCAAACCCCTTGACCAACCATTTAGAATGACTAAAATACTTTTAGAGTCTTTAAGTATTTTAGGTGTCAAAATGCACTTTAGGCGCAAAATAGAATAAGTTCCACTTTAGGTGTTAAAGTAATATTAGTAAGTTTTACAAATGATAAAAATGTGATGACATTAGGAATCAAACATTTTTAGTAACTCATTAACTTACTAAAACAATATTACTTAGGCAATATATACATTCTACAAGTTTACTTTCATATTTATTTTACTCTAAAAATATATATATATATATATATATATATATATATATATATATATATATATATATATATATATATATATATATATATATATATATATATATATCATGTGTAAGAATTCTTACACATATGGAAAGATTCTCACTCAAACTATTGTGTGTTGACTTGTAGAATCTTGATTTGACATGTCTAAACTTGGAAAGACTCTTGTAAGATATGTCATAGATTTTGTTTAGACTTACACACTACAATCTTGTAGTTGACTAGAAAATCTTGATAAGACTAGAGATAGATATGGAAAGATATTTGGAAGATATCTTTACTAGTTTTGGAACATGGTTTTGGAAAAACCTTTTTACTTGTTTTCCTATAAATATGAGTCAATGGTTTTCTCATAACTTGATGATGGATGATGAAAAAACACACACATATAGATTAGTAGAAAACCATGTAGAAACATCAAAATCACCCTTTACATAATGATCATAATGTTACTAACTCTCATTATGTTGTAAGCATACTTCATGATCCACCAAGAAGGTTAGAAGATCTTGAAGTCATCATTCATTCAAGCATACTAACATATGAAGATTCAAGGGCACTTGACATCCTCAATGATTGAAGACTTCTTATTCAAGAAGTTCATTTAGATTAGGCATCTATATCCATTAGACATGTTTGTCTTGGATCATCATTGTATCATCACAATATAGATTAGATGGTTTATGTGTTTGTGCCATAAAACGCAAGGTTTCTATGTTGGGCCACAAAACATAGTGGGAGTGGTTGTACCCTTGGGAAAGAACTCGACATCTAGCTTAGTGTCAAAAATATTTTAGGCGACGATAGGAGTGGTTGTACCTTTGTAAAAGAACCCGGTATTTAGCTTTGTACCGGATAAAGTGTTAGCAACGATTGTAAGGTTTTCTTCGCCGAGAAGGGAGCTTATTGATCTAGTGAAGTAACTCTCGAGTTGGGTACTCGAGGAGTGGAGTAGGGCGGAGAGGAGATCTGTGACCCAACCACTAAAAATCCTCGTGTTCAGTTTGCTCTTTCTTTTACTTATTACTTTACGTTAATGTTTGCATTATGTGATTGCTTGTGTTGTGATTTGTCGATTGTATTTGGATGATAACATGTTTTAAGTTATGCTAGTCATTAACTACACATAACATCTTTCATATTAGAACAAGCTATAAAATGGATATTTGATACAGCAAGTATAAAGTTCTTAAATTGTAACGTATTCACCACCCTCTACGTTTTCACAATTGGCATCAGAGCTTCGTAGCTCTTATTTTCAAAACAAATGGTTTTTAAAATGGAGCACGATCCATGTATCAAATTACCATTGAAGTGGAATATAATATGAAAAATGTTTCGTTAAGTATACTTAGAAATTTTGTGCTTAAATATTACTTTGTATACAAGTTTGAAGGTTTTCTTGAAAAATAAAATATTAAGATAAGTCACATTTGTAGAAATGTTGTTGAATATGTGTTTTATATGTTTACTATCAAATCTAGTAAGTCCTACACATTTTCTTTATGTCAAAATATGAGTTTTAGTGAATCTTTCAGCAGACCCCGCGGATCCATTCTCCTCAATGGGCGGATCCCTCAAAAAGGTTCCTTGAAATCCGTCAGTTCAGTACACAGTTTTTTGTCCAACTTCAAAATTTTATAACTAATTAATCGTAAGTCCTTAGGAGTCGCGCCACCTATCAATTTGAAGGGAATTGTGTCTACTTTCTTTTAAAAATAATTTCATGGCCTAAATCTAATCTGAAGTCAAAAGAATAAACCAAATGCTATAGTGTGTCCAAAATATTAAGTTTTATTTTGACGTAGAAACTCAAACTTTTGAGTTAGGCAATTTAAGTTAGGATCCTTTGAACATTGATATAATTTCTTTTGAAACTAAAGAATTTGGTGATATCTATATATATAAAGGAAACTAATCAAGCTTGGTATACATCGTCATATTTAAACGCAAAGTGACAAAAAGTATTTTTCTTTTTATGATATGTTAAATGACTACTTATTTTAGTTGTATGCATATATGTTGCGTGCTTATTGAATGTTGTGATTGCACTTTTTTGTTTGTGATTTATAAGTATCAATCTTGCGATGATATTCTATTTGCTTGTTTGTCGATGTCTTGTTTATGCACAATAGGACTTTTGATTAGATCTTGTGCACCAAGTTGATAAATTGCTTTTGTACTACTTTAGTCTTAGATTTTCATCTTTGCATATGTTATGTGATTATTTTGCATAGTTTACTTAGGAATGAGAATTAAGTAACACTAATTAAGTATCATGAAATATGATCAAGTGTCTAAATGAGTCACTATGTTTTTAAACATATAGTACTCATGTAAAATGGTGTTTGGTATATATGCTTCTACTATGATGTTTAATGAGTGTGTCATGCTATAAGATAGTAACTCATCTTTGATTGATCATGTAAACTAACCGTATCATGTTTGGTCGATAACACTTTGATATTATCAATTTTCCGTTTTTGGCTTAATTTCCATTTATGGTAAGTTCATAATCCTCAACTTGATCTATATGCTAACATGTGTTAGAATATGTGTTTTTGGTTTTAATCTATCAAATCTAATTAGGTGCATGATGCGTGGGAATTGCACCAGGCTTTACCTCTCAAGGGATCTTGAGAAGCTTACAACCCCCACCAGGCAGTGTACCTGATCGTTGTAGTATAGTATAGTGACAAGTACCGGAGGATTGATCGTTCAGCTAGGAATAGTGTCGCTAGGATTAGAAAACCTAAATACTAGTTCAAAAGATGAAAGATGATTATTTTTATGTTTTTATGTTTTTTAGAAAGCAAGTAAAAATCTTGGGTTTGAAGGATTTGGGCGGAATTAGTTGCTAGTCAACTAACCCAATACTAAAGATGCAATTAAAATAAAATACTAAAAATTAAAATAAACTAAATTATACTAAAGTTGTGAGAAAGAAGTGGAGAAAATGTGTTTACTTAGATTTCCTTACTCCCTAGATATCTTTTACATGTTAATTACTTGTTATAGTTGCGTGGATGACGGATTGTATTCCTTAATACCATTCATGGGGTGGCGCACTTACTTCCCCAATCCTATGAATGCCTACTTCACTCCATGTCGAGCCGATAAAAGCCCCATAACATGGGATCATTAGAATTTACTCATGCATTAAATACAACCAAATAAACCTAGTGCACGTCAGTTCATGTTTCCTAAGACGTTCAAGCATGTTACCATTTAGAGATCTGCCAGTTTTCTTAAGCCTAACATCGAATTCATTCACCCAATACAACTATAAACAAGTAATCAACACATAATTAACATCTAGGTTACATTAGATCCAAGCAAACACAAGATAAGTTTAGCCTAACATGGTGGAATCAAGACAAGAACAAGATATAGACAACCAACACATAGACATATTGATTGAATTAAAAGAGTACTTATCTCAATTACACTTGAAAGATATCAAGGGTTGAGAACCCTTGAAAAACCTGTAAAATTCGTCCCCAAATCGTAATTAGGGTTTCTTAAAACTTCCTCCAAAAAACTCTCTCCTTAATGTAAAAAACTAGAAAACTATATATAGGAAATAGGGTCTGACGGCGTCAAGACCAAATTGGTGACGCCGTCATCTCGCCGCCAAAATCTTCCTCAGACGGCCTTGATCTACATCTGACGCCGTCAGGTCCTAGGCCGTCATGCAATTAACTCTTGACGCCCTACATGGTGACGCCTTCATGAACTCTCGGATTTTAATTCTTTTCACGCCTGACACCGTCAGGAAATTACTCTTGACGCCGTCAGGTACTGTTCCCAGCATGGAAAATTGAGACTTTGCCGTTTTCTTCACTTTTATGCTCCAAAAACGTCCAAAATAGCTTCTTTTCCAGAATTCACTCTCCAAGTACCTAAAATCACAAAAGGAACAATTTAGGGCAATATTTGATCAAATAAATTCAATTTCGGGCTTAAATGACCCCCTAAAAGTGGTTCATTTTTCGCCTTATCATATACCCTTACACTTGAGATTTGCTTGACCTCAAGCAAATATGCTTTTATTCTAATCAAAAGACAAGCTAGAGGTCATTTAACACTAATATAAAAGTAATTACAACAAATAATCGTTCAACAAAAGACCAAAGACAAGCACGGAGGTCATATACTAGCACCTCACAAATAGTGTTTAGATACTCACATCTCTCGGGTGTAATAAAGTAATATAACATTATGGAAATGGAAGATATCTCTCACTACCTGTCATAGCAAAATAGATTACCATAGGCTTGGGAAAGGATCAAACCTCCACCACATGGCGTAAGCACCTAGGATAAACTATCAAAGAGGTCTTTTAAAGGGTTGTAACGTTAGGTATAGGGATATGAATTACACGGTTTTGTTGGATAAAGGAAGTTATTACTGGTGGCGAGCTAACAATCTTGGTTAATTACATGTACAATAGGCGTTGCTAAGCCAAGACTAGACTCGACTTAAGCTAATAAATGAAAAAAAAAAATGAACATAGAATGAAACGGGATGGTAGTCCGTATGTTTTTCTCTTTTTTTTTTTTTTTTTTTTTTTTTTTTTTTTTTTTTTTTTTTTTTGCATACACTCTTACCCTACCATCCAAAATAATACATCATAGGGAATGAACATTCCCCTTACACTTGAATCTTTACATACTTTATAATGAACTAATCTAATGACTCGAATTAAGAAAATCAAAACACTTGGAGCACTTTTAAGATTAACGTACATATGGGGGTAATATAAGATGTTCTTCCCCATTACTCCATAAAATAAGTACTTACCCATGAGTCCCAATCGTCCCAAAACAATATGTACAAGGATATGACTCGACTTAGCAACCATGTAATCAATTAGAAAGTTAACTTAGGGTTTAAACAAATAACAATAATGCACTAAAGATGAGTGCATACACGGAAGGCTAAGGCGATTTGGTTGTACATTTAGTGGGGTGTAACAAATTCTTCCTTTAAGTAAAATGCTTAAAGTTAGAAACGAAAAGATAGGCTCGGAGGGGTGTACTAGGGGTTTCGTGTACTAAAAATGAGTACAACGCTAAGGGTGTGGGAAAAATTAGTTGACTTAACTAACCAAGTAATATGACTTAAATGGTCAAGTAATTATGATACGGGTTTAACACAAGGGTGATCCTAATGCCTCTTATCATGTAGTAAATCCTACTACACGAATGTAGTCTCACTAGCGGTCTTGGGATGCATCACTAACGCAAGTTCTAGAATCTAAATGCTACTGGTACACTCATAAGCACTAATAGTAAATGCTTTTCCTATCAAAACTAAAGGCGAACCTCACGTATTTGGGTGGAAAA
This sequence comes from Artemisia argyi, assembly GCA_030686995.1. Lineage (NCBI taxonomy): Eukaryota > Viridiplantae > Streptophyta > Magnoliopsida > Asterales > Asteraceae > Artemisia > Artemisia argyi. Next base: position 14,537 of record JARVZY010001050.1, on the reverse strand, counting down.
TTTTTCTGAATATACGGTTGTGTGGTAGTCATACAATCTCCTATCCATGAGACGCTTGCTAAGGCTAAAGCTTCACTCCTAAATGTTGTAAAAAATTTTAAATTTGGCGCTAAAATTACACTAACAAGTATTTCTCATAGTTTTATTACACATCTACTATTAAACAAAACAAACTCAAGAGAAAGTGTATTGTAAGGTATCATCATTTTACCCTCCCCTTACAATTAAGATGAACATTGTCCCCAATGTTCAAGTAAAGAATGTAAAAGTGAAATAGTAAAAAGAATGAAATCAAATACTCCCCTGATTCGCTCGGTATGGATTATAGGTTGGCCAGGTTAGATCTTCCTCCAAGGAAATGAACAATCAAAGCTTCCCTTCCAGAATATAAATCATCTTCTTGTCATAAATAACCTGTAAATCCTGAGAAAATAGACAAAGCAACCTCGCGTAAAATCGGCGGCATCCTATATAAGTTACTAAATCCTAGAAAACAAAGTAAGATATAATGCTTGTGGAATGAAGTTTGCAGATTTCCTGGAGATTATAAAACTTAATAATTCATAAAAAACCATAAGACTCCGTTAGAAAAACAAAACTGGTAAAATTTCCAGATTTTTACACGTGACGCCGTCAAGAGTTAATTCTTGACGCCGTCAGGATTGACCTGCAGAAATTCTTATGTTAAGTTTCCGGAAAATTTCTGGAAAAACTTGGTTCCACTTCCTGGAAAATCCTACAAAACTTCATTATGACTCAATACAAGCATTTGACTCTAACAAATACGAATATACATGCTCACTTAAAATTGTGGAAAATCATGATCGTGTGTTTCTTAAAAACATATTTGGGGTTTCCCCTTACACTTATCTTTTGCAAAAATACTTTTAGGTTGGAGTTAAGACTAGGCCAAACAACATAGTAAAGTATTTCCACTTTTTTATTTTTGAAACATGATCTACCAACAATAAAAATAAAGCATGCATACGGAAGCAAATAACAAACAAACAAAATAAAAATCACACAAAGCATGGGTTGCCTCCCAAGAAGCGCTTTTCTTTATTTACGAGTCTTGTAGCTAGACTCAAGGCTATGGGTTACTATGTGACCTCATCTCTTAAGATAGCGTATCCCATATAGTTAGGATCCTCACTATCATAACAGTAGTGTCTCAAACGATCAATACTCGCAATCTTCTCTCCCCCGAATTGACTGCTCAGGGTAGCTATCCCTTCTTGGCTTATGCTTATGATTGTGAAAGGTCCATACCACCAGGAACTTGGTTTATCGGGAGGTGTTGTTATCTCCAAGTCTCTTAAGAGCACTAAGTTCCCTTCTTTAAACGGTGGATGGTTCATCGTTGGTTGACTATGCTCAGGCTTGACATGAACTTTACTGCATCGGCTTCTTTCACATTTAGCCTCCTTATAGCTTCTGATTCTTGTCTCTCATGCAATGATTTTATTCTGAACACGAACGGGTGTCGTGTCAATGTTGTTTTTGAGCTTTCCCCAACTCAAATTCTCATGCCCACTTCGCGGGGTCATGGGGAAGCTAATCTTTCTTTTTCCAGATTTAAGCTCGATTTTTCTGCCTTCATACTTAATGACAGCCTTAGCGGTGGCGAGGAATGGTGCCCCAAGGATTATTGGCATGCATCCACCACCCTTATCATCGATGATCATAAAATCAACGGGTACATGAATCCTGTGACATTAACCAACACATCTTCTGCGATTCCTAGGGGGTATACGTAAGAGTGTCCAGCAAGAGATAACCTAACACGAGTGGGAGCTGGCATTTCTGACGTTAGTTGCATGAAATAGTTAGGGGCATAAGATTTACTTCCGATCCTTGGTCGGCGAAAGCACTAAGATATTTCAAATCCCCAATGCTAGTTGGTATCTCAAAGTTCCCATACGCCATCTGCTTAGTAGCCACTTTTTGTACCAATAGCCTCTCGAATATCGGCCCCCCAGGTTGCTTCAGGTAGTAACTCAAGGGTTAGGATTTTGACGGCTCTTCTAAGGTTTGTTTAGCAGGGGCTTCTACCTTCTCATTATCCTTGTGGACAATCGTGATGGAGTTAACAAATTGGGTAGTTGGGGTGACGCTCTCTTTCCTTAGTAGCATTCTTTCGGGAGTTCTCTGGTTGGCATACTCCTCTAATAGACTCATCATCTCGTTCATTTTCTTTTGCATCTCCTCTTTTTGCTTATAAACTGCTTCCTCGAATCTAGCAAGCCGATCTGAGTGAGTCGCCATATATTCTCTCATTCTAGCTTCAAATTCCGAGCTAAGCTCCTTGGGAGGGGAGTAAGGTGGGGCATAGTTCTGAAAAGTCTCGACATTTTCTCTAGAGGGTGACTCAGATAGTGGTGCCGAGGTTGGTTTCGAGACAGAGTTGACAATAGCCCGTCTAGGACTTAAAGGTCTCCTTTGCCTTTCCTCGAAATAGTCGACTTGTGCCTCGAGTTTGCATAGGAGTTCATCGGGGATTTCAGTGGTTCCCCCAGATGTTGAGACTGCATTGATGGCCGCTTTTATTGTATGATTAAACTTCCATATCTCATGGTTATCAGCGGCGACCTCCTCGATAATCGCCCAGGACTCCTCGGCATTCTTATTACGCAATTTACCTCCAGCGGCCCTATCGATTATACGTTTAGTGTGATAGTCAACATGGTCGTAGAAAATCTGAACTAATAACCAATGGTTTATACCATGATGAGGGACCTTATGGAGGAGATCCTTAAAACGGGCCCACGCTTCGTAGAAAGTTTCACCCTGATGTTGTTCAAACATCAAAATGTCATTCCTAAGCATTGCAGTCTTCCCCGGTGGGAAGAATTGAGTGAGGAAGCGATTGGTGAGATTATCCCATGTGGTGATGGATCCCGCGGGTAAACGCTCAAGCCATTGACTAGCTTGATCCTGTAGAGAGAATTGGAATAGGCGTAAATGGGTTGTCTCTCTAGTTGCAACATCTAGGTCTATGGAATCTACGATTTTGAGGAAGTCCTTAAGATGTTGATTTGGATCTTCGGAACGAAGTCCATGGAATGCACATCCGCTTTGCACCAACCGGATGGTGTCGGATCGCAAGGGGATCACATTGGCTCCGGTGAGCTCAATGGTGTTTCGATAGTCTTGGTGGCTAGGTTGGGAATACTCTCCTAAGGTTCGGGGCCTAAGGGGTTCTAAAGGTGGGTTTTGTTGTGGTGGGATGATGGGTTCAAAGATGTTACCACCTTCCATGATGTCGGATGGTAAAGGTTACGAACAAAGACACGAAGAAATAAGATAGACTAAAGAAAACCTAAAAAAAAAAAAAAAAAAAAAATCTTACTAGAAAGGAATCTAGCAAGTAGACCTAATAAAAAGAGATTATAACCTAGACAATAACTATTCCCCGGCAACGGCGCCAAAAACTTGATGCGTGGGAATTGCACCAGGCTTTACCTCTCAAGGGATCTTGAGAAGCTTACAACCCCCACCAGGCAGTGTACCTGATCGTTGTAGTATAGTATAGTGACAAGTACCGGATAATTGATCGTTCAGCTAGGAATAGTGTCGGTAGGATTAGAAAACCTAAATACTAGTTCTAAAGATGAAAGATGATTATTTTTATGTTTTTATGTTTTTTAGAAAGCAAGTAAAAATCTCGGGTTTGAAGGATTTGGGCGGAATTAGTTGCTAGTCAACTAACCCAATACTAAAGATGCAATTAAAATAAAATACTAAAAATTAAAATAAACTAAATTATACTAAAGTTGTGAGCAAGAAGTGGAGAAAATGTGTTTACTTAGATTTCCTTACTCCCTAGATATCTTTTACATGTTAATTACTTGTTATAGTTGCGTGGATGACGGATTGTATTCCTTAATATCATTCATGGGGTGGCGCACTTACTTCCCCAATCCTATGAATGCCTACTTCACTCCATGTCGAGCCGATAAAAGCCCCATAACATGGGATCATTAGAATTTACTCATGCATTAAATACAACCAAATAAACCTAGTGCACGTCAGTTCATGTTTCCTAAGACGTTCAAGCATGTTACCATTTGGAGATCTGCTAGTTTTCTTAAGCCTAACATCGAATTCATTCACCCAATACAACTATAAACAAGTAATCAACACATAATTAACATCTAGGTTTCATTAGATCCAAGCAAACACAAGATAAGTTTAGCCTAACATGGTGGAATCAAGACAAGAACAAGATATAGACAACCAACACATAGACATATTGATTGAATTAAAAGAGTACTTATCTCAATTACACTTGAAAGGTATCAAGGGTTGAGAACCCTTGAAAAACCTGTAAAATTCGTCCCCAAATCGTAATTAGGGTTTCTTAAAACTTCCTCCAAAAAACTCTCTCCTTAATGTAAAAAACTAGAAAACTATATATAGGAAATAGGGTCTGACGGCGTCAAGACCAAATTGGTGACACCGTCATCTCGCCGCCTAAATCTTCCTCGGACGGCCTTGATCTACATCTGACGCTGTCAGGTCCTAGGCCGTCATGCAATTAACTCTTGACGCCCTACATGGTGACGCCTTCATGAACTCTCGGATTTTAATTCTTTTCATGTCTGACGCCGTCAGGAAATTACTCTTGACGCCGTCAGGTACTGTTCCCAGCATGGAAAATTGAGACTTTGCCATTTTCTTCACTTTTATGCTCCAAAAACATCCAAAATAGCTTCTTTTCCAGAATTCACTCTCCAAGTACCTAAAATCACAAAAGGAACGATTTAGGGCAATATTTGATCAAATAAATTCAATTCCGAGCTTAAATGACCCCCTAAAAGTGGTTCATTTTTCGCCTTATCAGTGCATATGTTCCTAGTATAATTAGGATATTTGAATGGGTTTCGGAAAGTCGATAAATGTCCATTGTTAAGGAGTGTTTGGCATAACTTGAAATTAGAACATTTTGGTAGTTAAACAATGTGTTTAATGTATATATGTTCTTGTAGGATCTTTTGTTATCTTTGGACAATGTCTTGTACTTACGGATATGCAGGTAGATAACATTTGGGATGTTGTCAAATTTTCAAGTTTATGATAATTTCACCAAGTATAGTGAAATTCGCTAGCCCCCGGTCAAAGTCTATCGGTAAGAATGTTTCTATATTCATTTTTAGCATTTCCTAATCAGATATAAATTTAAGTTTATGTTCCAAGAATTTTCGAAAAATTTGGAAAACGTCTCGACCTCGAGAATATTGTTCTGTCCAGTTTTTTTGACTTGGCGGAACCAAAACCAGGGTTCCGCCAGTGCATTTTCTGGGTAAACCCAGTTTTGGCCCAACGGATCAGAAGGAACCTAAAACAGGGTTCCGCCCTTGTGTTCGTTTGGTTCCGCCAGTCACTTGCAGAAATTTTTTCAACTTTTCAAAATTTCAACTTCCATACAATTCCAAATCATCCTTTTTAGTTAGAATCTCATTTCTCATTAGTTCATAACTGCACTTGGACCAATCTCATTCTCTAGAACCAATAGGAAACCACTTCCCGCTAAAAATTCAATTTAAACAAAACTCACCCAAGGAACCCTTATGCATAAAGGAAGGAACCCTTTAATTGGTTCCTTGCCATCCGTTGGTCCCTAACCACAAATGTTTTGTAGTCATTACCCACGGTTACTACATTCTTCCATCCTTAACTCATCCTTCATCCATTAGCTTCATTTATTTGGTGACTTGACAACTTCCTAACTAATCCATACTTGTTACTTACATAGATACATATAATATCAAAATCACATGTCTAACTTGTGACTATAGATATTGTCTTGTATCTATATATGTTACCTATCTTGGTTAACATGAAAGTAATGTGTCATCCTTCAAGACGATAAGGATTTACATCAAGTCATAACTTACACTTAAGTTATAGATGTATTATCAAGTCTTGCTATACTTTAGTACTATCCAATCTCAACAAATTAGGATTGACAACTTAAGTATTTCGTCCGAAATATTCAAGTAAATATGACTTACGATTGTAGTCATTAAAAGTCACATCCGAAAGAATCTACACCCAAGTATTTTAACAACATATGTTATAACACTTATCCTAACACTCTCTCAATCAATAGGGATAAAACAAATGACAATAGGTCTTCATCTTTGAACATTGAGTACTTAAGTTCACTTGTTCGTTCACCATCATCTCATTCACTTCTATGATATATCTCAGCCCCTAAGCTTCACAAACATAACCAAAACGTCAAGAACTTCACTCACTAGTTATGGACCACAAGGCTTAGTATCCATCCATTTTACTTTCAACATCTATGAAACTTAAGTACTTTGTCCAAACACTCAACCACACCTTACCACCTATAGGATTAGAATCTTTACCATCAAATGAGCATGAAGCTCACATTCAGTTACACTAGGTTTAAGTAGTATCACTTTCACAAGTTATCAAAGTATTGGTAATACTTTTAACTTTTCCATAAGTTTCATTAAACCTTAAATCAACATCTTAACAACATATGTTAAAATGCAATCTCAAAGCCAACCTCAAGTACCACGAGCAACAATGACTTTTGAGGAGTATACATAAGAAACTCGAGTTAATTCCTCTTGTCATCATCTAGTATAATCTTGAGACCAAGTATATTTAGGATAGTACTATCCGATTCAAACACTTTGGCTTCATACCTTCATCTAGGAAAACATGTTGTTTTGAAAAACATTATGCACAAGTAATCATGAGTTTTCATCTTGTTAAAAGGATAATGTATATCCTATGCATCACTCCCTCCTTGCGACATGAACAGTTATGTTACAAGAGATTTCATTTTACCTCATCGGGTAAATGATCTTAAATAAACATCCGCAAGTTCTATGAACTAGAGCTTCCTCATCATCTTGTCATTTTTTGTTTTCATAAGCATGATGACTTTATTCCACGTAATAATTCTACTTATTGAAAGACACTATATGTGTCTATTTCCTTTCAAGTTTCCATCTTAACTAAACCTTGCTCATAACCTAGTTCAAACCCTATCTCTAGAGCATACACGAGATCTATTGAAGTTGATAACTTCACTTAGATTCCTGTTACAAAGAGCTTTCTTGAGAACGTTCTTATCGTATTTCATTATCACACACAAACTCATCTCTTGGTCTTGGATGACCAAATCACTTGCGTAACACATGCTTAAAGATGTCACCTTTTAGATCATTCAACCGTAGATTCCAAACACAAAGATTAAAATCTCTTGCATTACACATACATGTGTCTATTACATGTTATTTGTTTGATAATGATTGGACATCTTAACATAACCATGCTAACTATTTGGTTGATTCATGTGTAAACCTTGGTGATTTGTTATGATGCCTGGATGCTTATATGTTTCGTGTTACTATATATTAACATGGTTTATATGATATTTTCATTCTTTATGTATATGATGTTTTGCATGTTTAACGTGTTACTTGTTAAACTCATGGTATGTCATTTTGATACATGATGTATTTATATGATATTTCTATATAATACATGCTCCAAAATATTATCATTTAAACATGGGTTGCATAAATTTTTCATCTTGTTTATTTGTCACACTATTTGTTCACTACATGTGTACTTATAATTTGTCAAAGTACCTTTGATATGATAAACATTTAGAAGTCGTTTTATCATACAAATTAATCACATAGATTGTTATATGCTTAAGTGTCTAAGCTTAACAACGAAACAATTTTACAAGGAAAATATTTTGTATTATGTCATGCTCTTGCTTAATATGATTGTTTTTGTTGATGCTATCTAGCCATGTGTTAACTTTATGTCTAGTAGTCGAATGTGCTGTCTGAATAAGATAATATCTTTAGATTTTTATCCAGTTGACATCTTTTCTCACTAACAAATTTTTTTAGTGGATTGAGAACTAATCATTTGCCATCTCACTTCGTTCTAGCTTTTATATGCTCATCTCGCATAACTGTAATCCCTTCACTTGCATATAGTTTTAATGCTAATAGGATTGAGTCTTAGAGATTTGAAATTTGTGTTTGGGTATCCTTCAATCGACCTCTTTCCAAATCGCATTATTGCTTCCGCTCTCCAAAAATCACTTCCATCACTATTTAGCTATAACATACTCTAATCCTGTTGGATCGATATGCTCTGACCAAACTATTAAATAGCTTGTAAGGGTTTAAAAATATTGAGTAATCTCAACACTATTAATATTGAAACAATGTTTTACCTTGTAAAGTATGCGGAATCTACTAACACAAAGCTTAAGAAGAACTTTTATATTAACCAAACTTGAACCTGCTTTGTTACACAGATTCACTAACAATCTCTAACTAATATCGACTTGTAAAACTCTAAAACACTTATATTGACTTGTAAATTACCTCTATCGACTAATACCTCTTAAGGCTCCTTTTATAGATAACCTTAAGTCGGTTTACATCATTATCTTGATCGACAAGTAATTATCTCTAACTATTCTAGAATATTCATACAATATTACATAATAATCCTCTAAACGATATTGCACTTCAGTCCTTGTATTCTTCGAAGTACTTAGAGTATTCTTCAATAAGCAGCAGTACTTTGACTTTAATCATTAGCAGTACTTTGACTTTTAGTCTTCTAGCAGCAGTACTTTGACAAGCAGAAGTACCTTGATCTTTTATATCCCAACAATCCTCCCCTAACTTGAACTCCACTTGCTTGATTTCAAGTTTCTTTGTATTCTTTGATCTTTAATAACATTATCAGCAACAAGGATTGTATTTGTATATCTTTTCAATTTTGTAAGTCAAAGTACTTTTGATCATCTTCATATCAGCAACTCAGTAATATTTTGATAATAGGTACATCAAATCTTTGAAAGTTTCATACTATTCTCATCACTTCCAGATGTGTAAACTTCTGTGAGAGGTGAATCATTGAACTTTTTAATGGATTTTGATGTCTCTTTACCAAAGCCATTAACTCTGGAGTAGCCAATGTTTAGGTTAAAACAACCATGGTACATTGATAACCATATGATTTTTAGCAAATCATCAGCTATCAACGGATTTGAGTAGTCTTTACCAATAGCCGTTTGCTTTTGGACTAGTTAGTTCTTTAATCAACCATGGTGAACTAATTACCAAAAAATGGATTTTCCACAGCCTTTACCATAAGCCATTTTCTTATGGGCTAGCCAACTCTTCACTTTTATAGATATGGTGAGTTGAAACCATACAATTTTTAGTAAATTGTCAACTAAAAACGGATTTGATTATCACATCAGAGTCGTACCTTCATGATGAGTCAATCTCTTTCTTTTCTGTTAAACATAGTGAGATGATTACCATTTGCTGTGCAGTATAAATACTAACACCATGTGTTTCTTTTTCAAATCCTTTTATAAATATCATCTTTTAAGCTTCAAAATCTTTATTTTATCTCAAAAAGAATTTTTACTGGTTTTATGCATCAAGCAGTACTTTGAGAAAGTACTGTTTGAATTGAAGTACTTTGAGAAAAATACTTATTATTCAAAACAAATCATACCAGTATTTTGCAATATCATTCTTCAGACTTAGTCCATCTGATAAATAGCTTAATCACATCCAAAGCTACTTCAGATTCATCTTCTAATTCCATTCCATGATCCAACATCCTGAGCATAATTTCTTTAATCAAAGGATATCTTTTCTCAGCAAGCATGTAGATCATAGTACCATCTTCCATCTCAAGTGCATGAACCCCTGATGATTCAAAAAAAATCTCCATTTTGTGATTTCCCAATTCTCTTGATCATTCCATAGAGAATTAACACTTGTTTCTTCTGTTTCCCAGATGGTAATTAAATCTCCAAGCAAAATTAATCCCACTCCTGATGCTTCATTCTCTGCATAGTATGTCTGCACTTGCAGATATAACTCATAAAGATCTTCTCTTGTGATAAAATGCAGAACATCCCATAACATATTGAATACAGTGAAACTTTCATCTTCTCTGGTGAACATTAGATAGTTTCCTTCTTTTGATTCAACCATAGTAAATGAGATTATCTTGGATTTCTTCCCAGAGTCATCTGTCTTCTTGTTCTCAAAATCAACTACTCTGAGATAGTTCCTAAGTTCATCAATTGTATCTTCATGAAGAAATTTGAGTCTCTTTGACAATTGATCATCTTGAACTTCTTTCTTTCTCTTTAATTTTCTTCTTTCTCTTTGTTCTTTCAGAATATCCTCCATCTTTTTTTCTTTATCAACATCCATGGGAACAATACTTTCTACATTCCTTTTAATAGCTTCTTGTTCAGCATCCTATAGAATCTTTACATTTGGATATCTCAATCTTTGCAAATTCTTATATCCTCTTTTTGATAAGAAACTTATCATCCAGTTTCTTTCTTGAGCAACAGTCATAGATCTTTTTCGTATAGCAGCAGATTTTTTTACTTCTTCCAAATACACTGCATCCAATTCAGCTTGTTGCTTCCTAGCAATTTCTTCATTCTTTGCTATCTCAATTTCTCTAAGCTGTGCAAGAGTAAATTTCTTCTTTTTCTTCTTAACTTTCTGCTTCATAATCCCTTTCCCTTTGTCTTTGGGATCTAACTCATCAACATCAGAAGAACTTTTAGAAACTTGTTGTGCAGGCTCAGAAATATGTATACCTCTTGAAGGTCTTTCCAAATTAAGCATAATCTGAGCTATTGTTTCATCATCACTTGCAGTATATTCCTTGACTTCTTCTTGTTGAATAAAAGTAGAAGGACCAGCTTCATCTTCAACATTAGTTGTAGAGGGTCCAGCAGCAGTAGTTCCACTTGCATCAAAATTCATAGAAGCAGTACCTTGTTCAGCAGTACCTTGCAGACCAGTACTTTCATCAACAGTACCTTGAACCTCAGTACTTTGATTTTGAATACTTTGAATATTTTCATCAACATCTTGCTCAATAACTTCTTCTTGTACAATCTTCTCAATGTTTTCAATATTCTCATCAACCTGTTTCTCTGTCCTAGGTTCTTCAAGAAAGTTCCACAGATAAGCATCATCTGAATAGTTGATTTTACCATCATCTGTATACAAATTATCATCTTGATTCCTCCCCAATTTGATAGATGATGACTTCTTATGCTTTTTCTTGGACTTTGAACCTTTCTTGACTGATGTAGACTTAGCCTTCTGAGATTGTTTCTTTTCCTTCACAAAAAGTCTAAAATGTTGTACAAGAGGCCAGGTAAACTTCTTTAACCTTCTGAATTTTTTCTTTAAATTCTTGATTTCTGCAGTTTGATCAGCCATAGCTTTCTTCATCCTCTCCAATTCTCTAGTCAAAGCATAATTATTCATAGAACCACCAACTCCCTCATCTCCTCCAGGTGTTTGAATCCCACCTGTGGAAGTATAATCATTGGGAGAATGTACTGGAGTATGCTCTGAAGCAGTACCTTGTGTAGAAGTACTTTTTGGAGAAGTACCTTCAGCAGAAACAAGTTTATCCAAAGAAGTTGATACAGAATGAGTTCTTTCACTATCATCAACATGCTGAGGGGATACAATAGGTGGTGTAGGATTAGGAACTGATGTAGAATGCTCAGATGGAGCATCATCAGCAGAATTAGCAGAACCACTATTTTCATCCCCATCCCTAACAGCCTGTGCTACCTCTAACATATAAGCATTGAGAGGTGTATTTTTACCAGAAAATTTAACCCCCTTGTGAGACATAAAGGTAAATACCTTAGGTGGCATCCTAATAGTGGGTACATAATCATTTGGCTTGTGTATCCCATCTAGTGGATTCTCTAAAAGAAGTTGAACAAATCTAGGATACATCAGAAAAGGTGATCCAACCTTAATGTGTGAAATCATTCCATCAAGGATCATATAAGAAAAATTAAATGGTCGATTGGTAACAAGACCTACTAAAGCAGAAGCAATAGTATGACCAAATTGATCCCAAGCAGTACTTTTAGGACTTAAGCAATGAAGTAAGACATGAATAATATACTTCCAACGAGGACTTACCATTGCTTTCTGAAAATTAATTCTATTCAAAGGACCTTCATACCCTATATCTCTCAGTGCATCCCAAACCTCTTGTTTAGTGAACAAAACAGAGCCTCCTTCATCATCAAATAGCAAAACCTCCCTAAGAGATGCCTCTGTAACACGAATAGCTCTACCAATAACCATAGCATGGATAACATCTTCTCCAGCTTCGATCTCAGCCCTTGCCGTAGCCCAAAATTCTTGTATCCAAGGCCCAATAATTTCTGGGTTAACCAAAAGTGAGTAATTGATGTTGGTTCCAGTGAGAAAATCAATAGTACCATGAAAATCAATGTTCTTTGGTGTTTTCTCAAGGTTTGCGATCATGTTATGTTTGGTGATGGTGGGTCTGTGTGCCATGGTGATAGGGTTTAAGAAAAGTATGAATCGATAATAATCTTGATGATACGAGTGAATAAAAGATATTTGTTAAGAGAAGATAATATTCAAAGAATCACGGTTAATAAATAACTTTACCGTTATTTCTGGAAATTATTATCCCCATATCTTTCGTAAGTTTGTTACCCGCAAATATGACCGTTGGAACAGTGTTCTGACACGTCAGCGTAGTCTGTGTATCACCAAGCAGTACTTTCCATGGAAGCAGTACTTTCAGTTGTATACTGAAGCAGTACTTTGACTAAACTTCTTCCCAAGATAAAGTACTGTTGTCTGTTTGACCGAAATAAATTCCTAAAACTACCAAGGCAAGTAGAATTTAATAGACTTCATTAAATTCCTTCAACTCTTCTTTTGCCTATAAAAACAACTCTTCCTAACACATTCACTTTCATTAACACATTCCATCAAACACAAAAACCCTAGTAGTAACAATGAGTCACTTTCCCTTGGTGTACATCTCTTCTGATTCAGATGGCTCCACAGACTCATAAATAAATTACTATTCTGACTCTGAGTTTGAAGATCCAGGGTGGACTGATTACTTTCCTCCAACTGTGTCATCTTCATCAAAAACTAGAGCAACTTCAACCATAACTGATGCAACAAGCACTACCAACCCTAAGCCCAAGAAGAAAAAGGCTGTCCCTGGTTCATCTCTGGCTAATGAGCTTCCACATGCACTCACTCAAGCTCTGGAATCAGCAACACAAAACATGAAGTGGCCTGCTCCAAGAAAAGAGAAACCACCCAAGCAAGTTCTTGGCCTGCCATGCCCAAGGAAACAAGCTCCTGCTGATAACAAAAGAAAGTCAGCTCAAAAAGGAAAGCAGAGCTATGAGGGCAAAGGGAAAAAGCCAAAGGAGTAGGGTTGTTTGGTAGAAATAGGTTTTGTGGTAGCTGTCTGTGTCTGTATTGTGTCTGTGGTTGTTGCATGGTTGGTTGTTTCTGATGTATGAATCACTCTGAATGATGAATAAACATGTCTTTTGCTTGTGAATGATACATGTAGCCTCCCTTAACTAATGACTAACTAATAATTCCTCCCCTCAAAAATAGCTTAATTATTAATCATACCAATACTCACAACTAAAAAAGTAAATCTTGAAACATCAAAGCCTTTTGTGAGTAAATCTGCTACATTATCATCAGTATGGACTTTAACCACATTAATAAGCCTGTGCTCATAGCAATCTCTAATAAAGTGATGCCGAATCTGAATGTGCTTAGTCTTGGAGTGATAAACTGGATTCTTCACAATACAAATAGTACTCTCATTATCAATGTTGATAGGAGTGTTCTTGAAGTTGAACCCATAATCCAAAAGCTGATTTTGCAACCAAAGTACTTGTGCACAACAACTTGCAGCAGCTACATACTCTGCTTCTGTGGAAGAGGTTGCTGCAATTGTTTGCTTTTTGCATTGCCATGAGACTAATCTACTTCCAAGATATTGACACCCTCCAGTGGTTGATCTTCTGTCATAGTTATCACCAGCATAGTCACTATCTGAGAAAGCATGTAGGTGAAAAGATGATTCCCTAGGATACCATAGCCCAAGCTTAGGTTGTTGCCTAAGGTACCTAAAGATTCTCTTGACATCATTCAGATGTGAAACCTTGGGTTGAACTTGATGTCTAGCACACAAGCATACAACAAAAGTAATGTCAGGTCTAGATGTTGTTAAGTACATGAGACATCCAATCATAGACCTATAAAGCTTGACATCAACATCTTCTCCATCTTCATCTTTTCCCAAAAGTTTGTTAGTATCCACTGGTGTTGATGCTGGTCTGACAGTAGTGAAGTTGAATCTCTTAAGTATATCAGCAACATACTTATCTTGACTGATGTACATTCCACTGCTTGATTGTTGCACTTGTAATCCCAAAAAGAATGTCAATTCTCCCATTGAACTCATCTGAAATTCCTTTTGCATAAGATCTTCAAATTCCTTCACCATAGATGGCTTAGTTGCCCCAAAAATAATATCATCTACATACACTTGAACCAGCATGATATCCTTCTTATCTCTCTTGATGAATAAAGTCTTATCAATAGCTCCTCTCCTATAACCATGCTGTAATAGAA
>JARVZY010010392.1:0-36411 GCA_030686995.1 Artemisia argyi | reverse complement strand
TCTTTTAACAGGTTATAACGTTAGGTGTAGGGATATGGAATACACGGTTTTGTTGGATAAAGGCAATCTTTACTGGTGGCGAGTTAATCATCTTGGTTAATTACATGTACAATATGGCGTTGCTAAGCCAAGACTAGACTCGACTTAAGCTAATAAATCAAAAATAACAAGAACTTAAAATAAACATAGAATGAAACGGGATGGTAGTCCGTATGTTTTTCTCTTTTCTTTTTCTATTGTTTTTCTTTTTCTTAATTTTTCGATTTTTTTTTTTTTTTTTTTTTTTTTTTTTTTTTTTTTTTTTTGCATACACTTTTACCCTGCCATTCAAAATAATACATCATAGGGAATGTACATTCTCTTACACTTGAATTTTTACATACTTTACAATAAACTAATCTAATGACTCGAATTAAGATAATCAAAACACTTGGAGTACTTTTAAGATTAACGTACATATAGGGGTAATAATATAATGTTCTTCCCCATTACTTCATAACATTAGTACTTTACCCATGAGTCCCAATCGTCCCAAAACAATATGTACAAGGATATGACTCGACTTAGCAACCATGTAATCAATTAGATAATTAACTAAGGGTTTAAACATGAAACAATAATGCACTAAAGATGAGTGCATACACGGAAGGCTAAGGCGATTTCGTTGTACATTTAAGTAAGATGCTTAAAGTTAGAAACGAAAAGATAGGCTCGGAGGGGTGTACTAGGGGTTTCGTGTACTAAAAATGAGTACAACGCTAAGGGTGTGGGAAAAATCAATTGACTTTAGTAGCCAAGTTATATGACTAAAGTGGTCAAGTAATTATGATACGGGTTTAACACAAGGGTGATCCTAATGCCTCTTATCATGTAGTAAATCCTACTACACGAATGTAGTCTCACTAGCGGTCTCGGGATGCATCACTAACGCAAGTTCTAGAATCTAAATGCTACCGGTACACACATAAGCACTAATAATAAATGCTTTTCCTATCAAATCTAAAGGCGAACCTCACATATTTTGGTGGAAAAGTTTTTTAAGTGGTACGGTTTTGTGCTAGTCATACAACCTCCTATCCATGAGACGCTTGCTAAGGCTAAAGTTTCACTCCTAAATGTTGTAAAAAAATTTTAAATTTGGCGCTAAAATTACACTAACAAGTATTTCTCATAGTTTTATTACACACCTACCATCAAAAAAACAAACTCAAGTGCAAGTATATACTATAAGGTATCATCATTTACCCTCTCCTTACACTTAGGATGAACATTGTCCCCAATGTTCAATTAAAGAATGTAAAAGTGAAATAGGTAAAAGAATGAAATCAAATACTCCCCTGATTCGTTCGGTTGTGGATAGAATGTCAACAAGGTTAGATCTTCCTCCAAGAAAATGAACAATCAAAGCTTCCCTTCCAGAAAAATAAATCATCTTCTTGTCATATATAACCTGTTAAACCTAAGAAAACATACAAAGCAACCTCGCGTAAAATCGGCGGCACTCTATATATACTAATAAATCCTAGAAAGCAATGTAAGATATAATGCTTGTGGAATGAATGTTTGCAGATTTCCTGGAGTTTATAAAACTAAAGAATTAACAAAAACTTTAAGACTCCGTTAGAAAAACAAAACTAGCAAACTTTCCAGAATTTTACACGTGACGCCGTCAAGAGGAATTTCGTGACTCCGTCAGAAGTGATCTGCAGAAATCTTTATGTTAAGTTTCCGGAAAATTTCTGAAAAAACTTATGTCCTACTTCCTGGAAAATCCTGAAAAACATCATTATGACTCGATACAAGCATTTGAATCTAACAAATACAAATATACATTTCCATATAATATTGTGGAGAATCATGATCAATTTCGTTTCTTTGAAAACATATTTGGGGTTTCCCCTTACACTTATCTTTTGCGAAATACCTTTATATGTAATTAAGACGAAGTTAAAAACAAAATAAAGCATTTTCACAAGTTTATTTGAAACATGATCTACCAACAATACAAACAAAGCATGCATACGGAAACAAATAACAATCAAACAAATAAAAATCACACAAAACATGGGTTGCCTCCCAAGAAGCTCTTTTCTTTATTTATGAGTCTTGTAGCTAGACTCAAGGTCATGGGCAATTACGTGACATGGGTGAGTTCCTCATTGAGGACATCTTTGGGATCAAACTTGGGTTTCAACTTCCTATCGGTTTTCTTGGTATGGTATGACCTTTCAAACTTTTCTCCGTCTGGATCATATAAGATCATCTTCATATGCCATGATCCGTCACCTTCCTTCGGTGGCTTGTCCCACCTCCATTTACACTTATTCCCCTCTCTCTTCCACTTGTTCATCTCTATGTTGATAGGCATTACGCTTAAGAACTCAATCATTTTCCTAAAGACTAGGGGATCCTCAAAAGGGTCAAGTTCCTCATCTCTAGCTATGAGTTGCTCCACCGAATGTGTTTTATCGATGAAATCTTTTTCTAGGTAGAATGGGCATTGAGGTCCTATAAAGTTTCTTTCTATCCAAGGCCCATATCTAGATGGTCTCCTATTCATCTCTACCCAATGTGGTGTCGGTTCATCTTCACAATCGTAGCTATGCTTCTTAACATCATATACCGACCAAGTATCACCCTCACCTACCGCTATCTTAGACTCCTTACAATCTATCATGGCACTAGCGGTTGCTAAAAATCCTCTTCCTACCAACAATGGGCATGTAGTGTCACTAACCATATCTAGGACGTGGAAATCTGTTAAGATAGTTAACTTTCCTACGTGAACAACTACATCCTTGATCATTCCAACCGGGTGGGCAATGCTCCCATCCGCTAGACCAATTAGTACCTCCGTTTCCTCTAACTTTCCTAGCTTAAGAGTGGTGAAAAGGGATAGTGGAATCAAGTTGAGGCTTGATCCCAAATCGGCTAGTGTGTCAAAAGCTTCGGATTTTCCTATCTTACAAGGCAAAACAAATATACCCGGATCATCAAGCTTCTTGGGCAACTTGTTTTGAACGAAGGCGGTCCCATTTTTACCCAATTTAAATTTCTCATATTTTTCTAGTAGGGCACTATAGTAGGGAGCATGGGCTAAGACATCAATGATGAAGCGTTCAAGGTGAAACTCCTTGAATTCATCGTCAAGGTCTTGTGTAGGAGGTGTTTCAACTTTATTATTGACCGGTTTGATATTGGGTGTTTCATTCGATTGGCCTTTTGAAGAATTTGGTTTTGTTTGAAACACGTGCTCATTGATTTAACCGAGTAGTATTGTGGACAAGAAGTAGGTGACGAAACCGATGATATGGAATTAACATTTAGTTTTGGGTTCTTGACCGTGTTGCTTGGTAATGCTCCCATCTCTCGGTCATTGAGAACTTTCAATAATGTGTCAATTTTGGTGGTCATCTCGCTTTGCTTTTGTTTGAAATCGGCTTCAAACTTAGATATGCGAGCTTCTTGAGATGCCATAAACTTGGACATCAACCCTTCAAGATTGTTGGTACTACCATAGTTGTTGGAAGGATTGTTGTTGAAAGTACGGTTGGATGGTGGACCGTTGGGTTGGTAACGATTAGGTGGGTTGGAAGAATTATTTTGGGGCATGTTTTGGTTTTGCTTCCACCTAAGGTTCGGGTGATTTTTCCATGAAGAGTTGTAGGAATCACCATAAGGATTTGGCTCGGGTTTGAAAGTGTACCACTTATCTCCCGCTTCGTCGGTACGCGAGGATGCGTAGTCCGCAAAAGTTGTTCCGGGGAGTTCCACGCAATCATGAGTGTCATGGGGACCACTACATAATTCACATGAAGAAGTGATTTTATTCACTTGGCTTGAAGGCTTAGGAGCTTCGTAGGATTTCATAAGAAACTTGACTTGGTCCTTAAGTTCGATGATCCTACGGTCGGGAGTGCTAGAATTGTTCGAAGGCAAGGATATTGCCTTGACCGTTTTGTTCAAATCACGGGGATCATTCCAACTTTCGTTGTCATAGAGAGCAAGATCTTCTATGAGTTCCCAAGATTCTTCCGCACTTAGATCACGTAGCTTGCCACCGGCCGATTGGTCAATGGTTCGCCTTATGGAGAGATCGATATGGTCATAGAAGATTTGGACTTGGAGCCAAAGATCTATACCATGATGAGGGACTTTTTGGAGTAAGTCCTTAAAACGAGTCCATGCTTCATATAGAGTTTCACCTTGACGTTGTTGGAACATCAAGATATCATTTCTAAGCTTGGTAGTTCTCCCCGGTAGGAAAAATTGAGCAAGGAAACGAGTGGTGAGATCATCCCAAGAGGTGATGGATCCCGCGGGTAAACGTTCAAGCCATTGACTAGCTTGATCACGTAGAGAGAATTGGAATAGGCGTAACCAGGTTGACTCTCTAGTTTCAACATTAAGGTCTATAGAATCTACGATTTTAAGGAAATCCTTGAGATGTTGATTAGGATCTTCGGAACGAAGTCCATGGAATGCACATCCCCTTTGCACCAACCGGATGGTGTCGGATCGCAATGGGGACACATTGGCTCCTTGGGTGAGCTCAATGGTGTTTCGATAGCCTTGGTGGCTAGGACGGGAATACTCTCCTAAGGTTCGGGGCCTAGGAGGTTGGTTTGCTAGTGGTAGGTTTTGTGGGTGGTTTTGAATTGGTGGGTTAATGGGTTCAAAGATGTTACCACCTTCCATGATGTCGGATGGTAAAGATTACGAACAAAGATATGAAGAAATAAGATAGACTAAAGAAAACCTAAAAATAAAAATAAAATCTTACTAGAAAGGAATCTAGCAAGTAGACCTAATAAAAAGAAATCCTAACCTAGACAATAACTATTCCCCGGGCTGCGGCGCCAAAAACTTGATGCATGGGAATTGCACCAGGCTTTACCTCTCGAGGGATCTCGAGAAGCTTACAACCCCCACCAGGCAGTGTACATGATCGTTGTAGTATACTATAGTGACAAGTACCGGGGGATTGATCGTTCAACTCAGGAATAGTGTCGCTAGGATTAGAAAGCCTAAAAACTAGGTCTAGAGGTGAGGGATGATTCTTTTTGTATTTTTATATTTTTATAAAAGCAAATTAAAATCTCGGGTATTGGAAGAGTGGGCGGAATTAGTTGCTAATCAACTAACCCAAAACTAAGATGCAATCAAAAAAAAAATAACAGAAATGAAAATAAAGCTAATTACTAATGTGGTGTGGACAATAATGGGTAAAATTGTGTTTACTTAGATTTCATTACTCCCTAGATATCTTTTACAGGTTGATAGTTTGTTACAATTGCATGGATGACGGGTTATATTCCTTAATACCATTTGTGGGGTGGCGCACTTACTTCCCCAACTCTATAAGCTCCTACTTCACTCCTATGTCGAGCCTGCAAGAAGCTCCTAACATGGGATCATTAGAATTCGCTCATGCATTAAATATAACCAAAATAACCTAGTGCACATCGGTTCATGTTTCTTAAGACATCAAGCATGTTACCTATGGAAGTCTGCCAGTTTTCTTAAGCCTATCATCGAAATCATTCATCCGTAACAACTATAAACAAACAATCAACCCATAATCAACATCTAGGTTTCACTACATCTAAGCAAACACACAAAAGATCTAGCCTAGCATGTTAAAATCAAGACAAGCATAAGATATATTCAAACAACACATAGACATATTGAATGAATTGAAAGGATACTTATCTTAATTAAGCATGAAAGGATTCAAAGGGTAAAAACCCTTGAAAATACTGTAAAAGTCGAGCTAGGCTTCCACTAGAATTCCAACCACACTAATGAATGAAAATTGCAAAACTATATATAGATTATACGAGGTGACGGCGTCAAGAAGAAATTGCTGACGCCGTCAACTCGCCGCCAATATTAAAATCCGATTGCCTAGATCCAAGTCTGACGCCGTCATGTGTATTCTTGCTCTGGATCGTCACCACTTTAACTCTTGACGGCCTTTCTCTGACGCCGTCATAAATCTACTGGACCATCATGGATTTTGCTCTTGACGCCGTCATGAAATTGTTCTTGACGCCGTCAGGTACTGTTCCCAGCAAGGAAAATTAAGACTTTGCCGTTTCCTTCACTTTTATGCTCCAAAAACGTCCAAAATGCTTCCTTTTCCAGAATTCACTCCAAAAGTACCTAAAATCACAAAAGGAACGATTTAGGGCAATATTTGATCAAATAAATTCGAATTCGGGCTTAAATGACCCCCTAAAAATGGATCATTTTTCGCCTCATCAAATGACAACAAAGGCAAACGTAAACATCAGGATAACACAAGGGCTGATCCTAACAAGAAGGTAACACCAACTTGTTGGAAATGTGGCAAGTCGGGTCACATTAAAAGGGATTGCAAAGGTGTTAAGGTTAGTGGTAAAACCAATGGTTCAGGCACTAGTGGTTCAGGGAGTGGTGGTTCTGCCAACTCACTGAAAGGTCAGAATATATTTAATGAATCTCTTCAGGTTTATTATGTTACATATGTATCTAAATCTAACTATGTACAGGATGATGATGTTGCGTGGTGGGTTGACTCTGGAGCAACTGTTCATGTATGCAAAGATAGAAGATGGTTCAAGACTTACGAGTCACTAAATGATGGTTCTATTATTCACATGGGAAATGAGTCAACAGCTTTGGTGCATGGTCGTGGTTGTGTAGATTTTAATTTTAGTTCTGGAAAGATTGTAACTTTGTTTAATGTTATTCATGTTCCTGATATAAGGAAGAACTTGGTTTCAAGTAGTGTTTTGAATAATCATGGATATAAACAAGTTATTGAATCTGATAAATTTATATTGTCTAAACATGGTGTGTTTATTGGTTTTGGCTATTTGTGTAATCAAATGTTCAGGCTTAATATTGTCACCGACATCGTTAATTCAGCCTTTATGTCAACCTCTAAACTAAATAACTGTACCTTGTGGCATACTAGACTTGGCCATGTACATTTTAAAAGGAAGCAAGATATGTCTAAGGATAGGTTATTCCCAGCATTTGACATGGACACTGAAAAGTGTAAAACTTGCATGTTGACCAAAATCACTAAGAAACCTTTTCACGGTGTAAAACTTGAGACTGAGCTCTTGGAGCTTATACACAGTGACCTATGTGACTTGCATGCCACTCCCTCTTTGGGGAACAAGAAGTACTTTGTGACTTTTATTGATGATGCTTCTAGGTTTTGTTATGTCTATCTGTTACATACCAAGGATGAAGCATTAGATAAATTCAAAGTATTTAAAACTGAAGTTGAATTGCAACTTGGGTCCCTGATCAAAGATTCAGGACTGATAGGGGAGGTGAGTACATGGATACTCTGTATTTTCAGTCTATTGGTATAATCTATGAAATGACTGCTCCCTATACTCCTCAACAAAATGGTATCTCTGAAAGGAAGAACAGGGTACTGAAGGAGATGGTTAATTCCAAGTTGTCCTATTCAGGACTAAGTCAAGGGTTCTGGGGAGAAGCTATGTTAACAGCTTGCTATTTATTAAATAGGGTTCCTAATAAAAGGAACAAGATTACCCCTTATGAACTCTGTACTAAAAAGAAGCCCAACCTGAATTATCTCAGGGTTTGGGGTTGTAGGGCTGTTGTAAGACTCCCTCGTCCAAAATTAAAAACTTTGGGTGAAAGAGGCATTGAATGCATCTTTGTTGGATATGCTGAGCATTCCAAGGCATACAGGTTCTATGTTATTGAACCTAATGAATATGTTTCAATTAACTCAATAATTGAATCAAGGGATGCACTCTTTGATGAGAATAGATTCTCATCAGTCCTTAGACCAAGTTAAAGGATTCCAAATGGAACTGATGACATTGGTGTATCAGAGGTCCCAGATGAATTATCATCTCAGGCCCCTGATGAAGTTGTGGTTCAACAACCAAAGCTTAGAAAGAGCAAAAGAGTCAGGACTCCAAAATCATTTGGACCTGAGTTTCAATTATACTTAATTGAAGGTACAAGGGATGAGGTATCTGACCAATATTCCTATTGCTTCGTTGTTGAGGATGATCCCAAAACATTTGAAGAAGCAATGAAGTCCCAAGATGTTGCTTTCTGGAAAGAAGCAATAAATGATGACATTGACTCCATCATGGGCAACAACACTTGGGTGTTGGTTGATCTACCACCAGGTTGCAAACCTCTTGGTTGCAAATGGATTTTCAAAAGAAAAATGAAAGTAGATGGAACTATTGAAAAGTTCAAGGCTAGACTAGTCATTCAGGGCTTTAGACAAAAGTCGGGGATAGACTACTTTGATACTTATGCCCCTGTGGCACATATCAGTACCATAAGATTGTTGATTGCTTTGGCATCAATTCACAATCTGATTATTCATCAGATGGATGTGAAGACAGCTTTCTTAAATGGTGAATTGGATGAGGAGGTTTATATGAACCAACCTCAGGGCTTCATCTTGCCTGGCAATGAAAACAAGGTGTGTAAACTGATTAAGTCTTTATATGGACTGAAACAGGCACCTAAGCAATGGCATCAAAATTTGATGAAGTGGTTTTGTCCAATTGTTATGTTCTTAACCAGGCTGACAAATGTGTATATAGCAAATTTGATGAATCTGGTAAAGGAGTCATCATTTGTCTATATGTTGATGATATGCTGATCTTTGGCACTGACCAAAATCAGGTTGACCTGACAAAGGAATTTTTGTCATCAAGGTTCTCCATGAAGGACATGGGGGAGGCTGATGTTATCCTTGGTATAAGGATCAAACATGAAAGTAATGGTATATCAATTTCTAAGTCTCATTATATTTAGAAGGTACTAAAGAAATTTAATTACTTTAATTGCGCTCCGGTGAGTACTCCCATGGATATCACTGAGAAGCTTATGCCTAATACTGGCAAAGTTGTATCTCAACTTGAGTATTCTAGGGTGATTGGCTGCCTGATGTATGCCATGACTTGTACAAGGCCTGATATTGCTTTTGCAGTGGGTAAACTGAGCAGGTATACTAGTAATCCTAGTGCTCAGCACTGGCAAGCAATTCAGAGGGTACTGAAGTATTTGAAGAGAACTATGGATTATAGTCTCTCATATACTGGCTATCCTTCAGTGTTGGAAGGATACACTTGATGAGGCGAAAAATGAACCGTTTTTAGGGGGTCATTTAAGCCCAAATTCGAATTTATTTGATCAAATATTGCCCTAAATCGTTCCTTTTGTCATTTTAGGTACTTTTGGAGTGAAATTCAGAAAAGAAAGCATTTTGGACGTTTTTCGAACATAAAAATGAAGAAAACGGCAAAGTCTTAATTTTCTTTGCTGGGAACAGTACCTGACGGCGTCACAGAATTCTACATGACGGCGTCAAGAGTAAAACAAGCCTTGGGAGAGGTGACGACCCAGTGAAAACGTGGCGGCGTCACTATAGGCCGTCACGGTTTAAATGGATGACGGCCCAGAGCTTATAATACACATGACGGCGTCAGATATGGATCTAGGCAATCCGATTTTTATATTGGCGGCGAGTTGACGACGTCAGAAATTCCTTCTTGACGCCGTCACCTCGTATTATCTATATATAGTTTTGCAATTTTCATTCATTGGAGTGTAACTTTGAGGGTGCAACTTTGAGAGAAACCCTAGGTCCGAATTGTACAGCTCTTTAAAGGGTTTTTACCCTTTGAAACCTTTTATGTTCAATTGAGATAAGTACTCTTTCAATTCATTCAATATGTGTATGTGTTGTTTGAATATATCTTACGCTTGTCTTCAATTTAACATGCTAGGCTAGATTTCTTTTGTGTTTGCTTAGATGTAGTGAAACCTAGATGTTAATTATGGGTTGGTTGATTGTTTGTTTATAGTTGTTACGGATGATTGTATTCGATGTTAGGCTTAAGAAAATTGGCAGACTTCCCTTGGTAACATGCTTGAACGTCTTAGGAAACATGATCGGAGGTGTACTACGATATTAGGTTGTATTTAATGCGTAGGAGAATTCTAATGATCCCATGTTAGGAGTTTTTAACGGCTCGACATGGAGTGAAGGAGGATCTTATAGAGATAGGGAATATTGTACACGGCCCTACGACTAGTATTAAGGAATATGACCCGTCATCCATGCAATTATAACAAATGATTAACCTGTAAAAGATATCTAGGGAGTAATGAAATCTAAATAAACACAACTTTACCTATCATTGTTCACACCACAATAGTTTAATTAGTTTTATTTTCATTTTTGTTATTTTATTTTGATTGCATCTTTAGATATTGGGTTAGTTGACTAGCAACTAATTCCGCCCACTCTTCCAAAAACCGAGATTTTATTTGCTTTTATAAAAACATAAAAATACAAAAAGAATCATTCCTCACCTCTAGACCTAGTTTTTAGGCTTTCTAATCCTAGCGACACTATTCCTGAGTTAAACGATTAATCCCCCGGTATTTGTCACTATACTATACTACAACAATCAGGTACACTGCCTGGTGGGGGTTGTAAGCTTCTCGAGATCCCTTGAGAGGTAAAACCTGTTGCGATCCTCACGCATCAAGTTTTTGGCGCCGCAGCCCGGGGAATAATTATTGTCTAGGTTAGGATTTCTTTTTATTAGGTCTACTTGCTAGATTCCTTTCTAGTAAGATTTTGTTTTTATTTTTAGGTTTTCTTTAGTCTATCTTATTTCTTCGTGTCTTTGTTCGTAACCTTTACCATCCGACATCATGGAAGGTGGTAACATCTTTGAACCCATCAACCCACCAATTCAAAACCACCCACAAAACCCACCACTACCAAACCAACCTCCTAGGCCCCGAACCTTAGGAGAGTATTCCCGTCCTAGCCACCAAGGCTATCGAAACACCATTGAGCTCACCCAAGGAGCCAATGTGTCCCCATTGAGATCCGACACCATCCGGTTGGTGCAAAGCGGATGTGCATTCCATGGACTTCGTTCCGAAGATCCTAATCAACATCTTAAGGATTTCTTAAAAATCGTAGATTCCATAGACCTTAATGTTGAAACTAGAGCCCCGATTACGCCTATTCCAATTCTCTCCACGTGATCTAGCTAGTCAATGGCTTGAATGTTTACCCGCGGGATCTATCACCTCATGGGATGATCTCACCATTCGTTTCCTTGCTCAATTTTTCCCACCGGGGAGAACTACCAAGCATAGAAATGATATCTTGATGTTCCAACAACGTCAAGGTGAAACTCTATATGAAGCATGGACTCGTTTCAAGGACTCACTCCAAAAAGTCCCTCATCATGGTATAAATCTTGGGCTATTAATTCAAATCTTCTATGACCATGCCGACTTTCACACCAAACGTACTATTGATCGAGCCTCCGGAGGTAGATTGCGTGATAGGAACGCCGAGGAATCTTGGGTAATTATTGACGAACTTGCCTCCGACAATCAAGAATAATGGGAATTTAATCATGCTATAAAAGCGGCTATCAACGCAATCTCGACACATGGAGAGACTCATCAAATCTCTGAAGAACTCCTTTGCAAACTTGAGGCGAAGGCTGATTATTTCAAGGAAAAACAAAAGAGACCTTTGAGTCCCAGACGGGAAACTGTCAGTTCTGTCTCAAAAATGATCCCAACGCCGTTGTCTGAGTCACCCTCCAGGGAGAATGTTGAAACTTTTCAAAATTACTCCCCACCTTATTCACCTCCTCAAAACCTCAGCCCGGAATTTGAAGCTCGAATGAGAGAGTATATGGCAACCCATTCTGAGCAGCTTGCTAGATTCGAGGAAACAGTTTATAAACAAAATGAGGAGATGCAAGAGAAAATGAAGGCGATGATGAGCCTAGTGGAGGAGTACGCAAGTCAGAAAACCCTAGAAATGATGTTACTAAGAAAGGAAAGCGCTACCCCCACTACCCAGTTTGTTAATTCCATCACAATTATCCATGAGGATAATCAGGAAAAAGAAACCTCTAGTGAACAAACCATTGATGAACCGCCAAAATCCCAATCACTAGGTTACTACCTAAAACATGATATAAACGAAAACACCATAACAAATTGGATAAAAGGTGACGGGCGTAACCAATCCTCCAAACAGGTTTCAAAAAAGGAGAAAGAGGGGGAAGATGAGTATGATACATTACTTGGGGGACCGGTATTCGAGAGACTACTTGTACAAAAAGTAGCTTCTAAGCAGATGGCTTGTGGGAACTTTGAGATACCAGCCAGCATTGGGGATTTACGATATCTGAATGCTTTTGCCGACCAAGGATCGGAAGTAAATCTTATTCCCCTAACCATTTACACCCAAATAACCTCTGAAATGCCAACCACCACTCGTATTAGACTATCCTTCGTTGATCACTCTTATGTGTATCCTTTGGGAATTGCAGAGGATGTGCTGGTAAATGTCGCAGGATTCATGTATCCCATTGATTTCATGGTCATCGACGATAAAGGAGGTGGATGCATGCCAATAATCCTTGGGGCACCATTCCTCACTACCGCAAGAGCTGTTATTAGGTATGAAAAGAGGGAAATTGAGCTTAAGTCGGGGAAAAGAAGGATTAGCTTTCCCATGACCCCGCGGTGTGTACAAGGAAGCTTGATGAAGAGAAAGCTCAAAAACAACATTGACACATCGCCTAATCGTGTTCAAGAAAAGATTCTTGCATGGGAAACAAGGATCAAAAGTTACAAAGAAACTGAGCATGAGAGGGACAAAAGCTGCAACAAAGTTCGTGTCAAGTTTGAATGTAGTCAACCGACGGAGAATTATGTACCGTTCACGAAAGGAGACCTGGTACTCGTAAGACACTCAGGGATAACAGTACCTCTCAATAAACCAAGTCCCAGGTGGTATGGATCATTCACAATTGAAGGCATATGTCAAGATGGGATAACTAACTTGAGCAGTAAAGGAGGCGGAGAGGTGACTGCAAGTATCGATCGATTGAAACACCACCACCACGACAGTGAGGATCATAATTATATGGGATACGTCATCTCGAGAGATGAGTTCACGTGATAGCCCATGACCTTGAGTCTAGCTACAAGACTCGTAAATAAAGAAAAGCGCTTCTTGGGAGGCAACCCATGTTTTGTGTGATTTTATTTTGTTTGATTGTTATTTGCTTCCGTATGCATGCTTTATTTTTATTGTTGGTAGATCATGTTTCAACCTAAATTGTGAAAATGCTTTATTTTGTTGTTTAACTTCGTCTTAACTTCATATAAAGGTATTTTGCAAAAGATAAGTGTAAGGGGAAACCCCAAATTTGTTTTTTTTAGAACGAAATTGATCATGATTCTCCACAATATTAAATGAACATGTATATTAGTATTTGTTAGAGTCAAATTCTTGTATCGAGTCATAATAATGTTTTGCAGGATTTTCCAGGAATTAGGACATAAGTTTTTTCCAAAAAATTTCCGGAAACATAACGAAAGATTTCTGCAGGTCACTTCTAACGGCGTCAGGAATTAATTCCTGACGGCGTCATGTGTAAAATTCTGGAAATTTTTTTGCTAGTTTTGTTTTTCTAACAGAGTCTTAAAGTTTTTGTTAATTCTTTAGTTTTATAAACTCCAGGAAATCTGCAAACATTCATTCCACAAGCATTATATCTTAATTTGCTTTCTAGGATTTGTTAGTATATATAGATTGCCGCCGATTTTACGCGAGGTTGCTTTGTTTGTATTCTCAAGTTCAACAGGTTATGTATGACAAGAAGATGATTTATTTTTCTAGAAGGGAAGCTTTGAATGTTCATTTTCTTGGAGGAAGATCTAACCTTGTTAACACTCTATCCACAACCGAACGAATCAGGGGAGTATTTGCTTTCATTCTTTTGCCTATTTCACTTTTACATTCTTTAATTGAACATTGGGGACAATGTTCATCCTAAGTGTAAGGGGAGGGTAAATGATGATACCTTATAGGATATACTTGCACTTGAGTTTGTTTGTTTGATGATAGGTGTGTAATAAAACTAAGAGAAATATTTGTTAGTGAATTTTAGCGCCAAATTTAAAATTTTTTACAACATTTAGGAGTGAAACTTTAGCCTTAGCAAGCGTCTCATGGATATGAGTTATATGACTAGCACAAAATAAAATTAAAAAAAAAAAAAAAAAAAAAAAAAAAAAAAAAAGAACCGTACCACTCAAAAATTTCATCAAAAAATGTAGTGACCATCCGAGTATTAGATTAATTGGCTAACGCGCCAACGCTAGTGTATGACTTGGTGACCATCCGTTATGCAAATAACGCACCAGCGATCCAAGAAGTGCATTAGTTAGCATCCGTTAGTTGAGGCGTCAAAGACTAGTACCGGCCTTCTACTAAGTGAGGATTCGCCCCTAGACTTGTTAGGAGAAGCCTTAGAGCTTATGAGTGTACCAGTAGCACTTAGATTCTAGAACTTGCGTTAGTGATGCATCCCGAGACCGCTAGTGAGACTACATTCGTGTAGTAGGATTTACTACATGATAAGAGGCATTAGGATCACCCTTGTGTTAAACCCGTATCATAATTACTTGACCATTTAAGTCATATTACTTGGCTAGTAAAGTCAATTAATTTTCCCACACCTTAGCGTTGTACTCATTTTTAGTACACGAAACCCCTAGTACACCCTTCCGAGCCTATCTTTTCGTTTCTAACTTTAAGCATCTTACTTAAAGGAAGAATTTGTTACAACCCACTTAAATGTACACCCAAATCGTCTTAGCCTTCCGTGTATGCACTCATCTTTAGTGCATTATTGTTACATGATTAAACCCTTAGTTAATTATCTAATTGATTACATGGTTGCTAAGTCGAGTCATATCTTGTACATATTGTTTTGGGACGATTGGGACTCATGGGTAAAGTACTTGTTTTATGGAGTAATGGGGAAGAACATCATATTATTACCCCCATATGTGCATTAATCTTAAAAGTACTCCAAGTATTTTGATTATCTTGATTCGAGTCATTAGAAGAGTTAATTGTAAAGTATGTAAAGATTCAAGTGTAAGGGAAATATACATTCCCTATGATGTATTATTTTGGATGGTAGGGTAAGAGTGTATGCCAATAAAAAAAAATCGAAAAATCAAGAAAAGAAAAAAAAATAGAAAAAAGAGAAAAGAGAAAAAAAAAAACATACGGACTACCATTCCGTTTCATTCTATGTTTATTTTTAAGTTCTTGTTATTTTTTATTCATTAGCTTAAGTCGAGTCTAGTCTTGGCTTAGCAACGCCATATTGTACATGTAATTAACCAAGATGATTAACTCGCCACCAGTAAATATTGTCTATATCCAACAAAACCGTGTATTCCATATCCCTACACCTAACGTTATAACCCTTTAAAAGACCTCTCTGATAGTTTATCCTAGGTGCTTACGCCATGTGGTGGAGGTTTGATCCTTTCCCAAACCTATGGTAATCTATTTTGCTATGACAGGTAGTGAGAGATGTTTTCCATTTCCATATTGTGATATATAAACACTATTTATGAGGTGCTAGTGTATGACCTTCGTGCTTGTCTTTGGTCTTTAGTGGAACGATTATTTGTTGTAATTACTTTTATATTAGTGTTAAATGACCCCTAACTTGTATTTTGATTAGAATAAAAGTGCATTTGCTTGAGGACAAGCAAATCTCAAGTGTAAGGGTATATGATGAGGCGAAAAATGAACCACTTTCAGGGGGTCATTTAAGCCCGAATTCGAATTTATTTGATCAAATATTGCCCTAAATCGTTCCTTTTGTCATTTTAGGTACTTTTGGAGTGAAATTCAGAAAAGGAAGCATTTTGGACGTTTTTTGAGCATAAAAGTGAAGAAAACGGCAAAGTCTTAATTTTCCTTGCTGGGAACAGTACCTGACGGCGTCACAGAATTCTACATGATGGCGTCAAGAGTAAAACAAGAGTTGGGAGAGGTGACGACCCAGTGAAAACGTGACGGCGTCACTATAGGCCGTCACGGTTTAAATGGATGACGGCCCAGAGCTTATAATACACATGACGGCGTCAGATGTGGATCTAGGCAATCCGATTTTTATATTGGCGGCGAGTTGACGGCGTCAGAAATTCCTTCTTAACGCCGTCACCTCGTATTATCTATATATAGTTTTGCAATTTTCATTCATTAGAGTGTAACTTTGAAGGTGCAACTTTGAGAGAAACCCTAGGTCCGAATTGTACAGCTCTTTCAAGGGTTTTTACCCTTTGAAACCTTTTATGTTCAATTGAGATAAGTACTCTTTCAATTCATTCAATATGTCTATGTGTTGTTTGAATATATCTTACGCTTGTCTTCAATTTAACATGCTAGGCTAGATTTCTTTTGTGTTTGCTTAGATGTAGTGAAACCTAGATGTTAATTATGGGTTGATTGTTTGTTTATAGTTGTTGCGGATGATTGTATTCGATGTTAGGCTTAAGAAAACTGGCAGACTTCCATTGGTAACATGCTTGAACGTCTTAGGAAACATGATCGGAGGTGTACTACGATATTAGGTTGTATTTAATGCGTAGGAGAATTCTAATGATCCCATGTTAGGAGTTTTTAACGGCTCGACATGGAGTGAAGGAGGATCTCATAGAGATAGGGAATATTGTACACGGCCCTACGACTAGTATTAAGGAATATGACCCGTCATCCATGCAATTGTAACAAATGATTAACATGTAAAAGATATCTAGGGAGTAATGAAATCTAAGTAAACACAACTTTACCTATCATTGTTTACACCACAATAGTTTAATTAGATTTATTTTCATTTTTGTTATTTTATTTTGATTGCATCTTTAGATATTGGGTTAGTTGACTAGCAACTAATTCCGCCCACTCTTTCAAAAACCGAGATTTTATTTGCTTTTATAAAAACATAAAAATACTAAAAGAATCATCCCTCACCTCTAGACCTAGTTTTTAGGCTTTCTAATCCTAGCGACACTATTCCTAAGTTGAACGATCAATCCTCCGGTACTTATCACTATACTATACTACAACGATCAGGTACACTGCCTGGTGGGGGTTGTAAGCTTCTCGAGATCCCTTGAGAGGTAAAACCTGTTGCGATCCTCACGCATCAACACTGATGCAAGTTGGATTAGTAACACTGAAGACAATTCGTCTACCAGTGGCTGGGTATTCCTACTTGGTGGAGGTGCAATTTCTTGGGCATCCAAGAAGCAAACTTGTATCACCAGTTCAACAATGGAATCTGAATTTGTGGCTTTAGCAGCTGCTGGTAAAGAAGCTGAATGGTTGAGAAACTTGCTTCTTGAGATTCCATTGTGGCCTAAACCTATAGCACCCATTTCTATCCATTGTGATAGTGCTGCTACATTGGCAAAGGCTTATAGCCAGATGTACAATGGGAAGTCTAGACCCTTAGGTGTCAGGCATAGCATGATTCACGAGCTTATCATGAATGGGGTGATATCTATAGAGTTTGTTAGATCTCAACAAAATTTAGCTGATCACTTGACGAAGGGTTTGGCTAGAGACTTGGTTTTAAAGTCTGCTAAAGGGATGGGTTTGAAGTCCAACTTAGTCACTGAATGCTAAGACACCCAACTCCCTCCTGAGGAAACTTGGGAGCTGAGTTCAATGTGGAAAGCTGAACATTCAGTGTACTGGAGCACATGTTTTACAAACATCCCAAGGTTTGTGCTTGGAACCTGCTGGAAAGGAGGATGAAGTCATAACTTCTTAATGGTTAATTTTCTTTGAAAAAGTGCTTGGCAGGAGCATGAATAAAGAGGAACCACCTATGTAAATGTTGAAGTTTTGCCGCTTAAGGGAGCTTGGGACTTTTGGCTCTTACAACATTTATTAATTGGATATGGACACATGGCTTGTATAGTGTCAAGAGTGTTTAAGTGTTTGAAAATGCATGTGTATTTTATCTTCAGGTATTCAAATGGGTTGAAAGGTTCAATTCTTACAACACCCTGATTCTCGAATATTTGAACATATAATGTACTAAGATGGAAATTCAATCCTCATGATATTTTCGTTTATGCATACGTTTTGTTTAATGTTTTATTTTCATGCAAAGGAAGTGAACTAAATTTGGGGAGGATTATTGGAAAATTTAGTGCACTTGAGGGATCAAATCATACTTGGGAATGGGTTTGGAGGTACGGAGTGTATACCCATCAAGTCCCTGATTCCCTGACTCAATAGTGGTTGTGCAGGATTCTGTTGCTAGTGTTGGTTTCTGCTGATAGTGGATCCTACTGCTAGTATCAGGATCATGCTGCTAGTGGTTCTTGCTGCTAGTAGTATGACTCTACTGCTCAGCACTGATTCTGCTGCTAGTGCTAAGTAGATTCTGCTGATGAGAATGTAACTTATTTGACCTATTCAAATGACAGTTATACCTACACTTATGACCACGTTTAATTGGTCATGTAACCACTATTTTTTACTATAATGGGGGCAATTATGTGGAGATTAATGGGCCGATTAATTCCCATAATTCCATTTGACTAACAATGAGTATTCTCCTATTTAAGAGGAAATCAGATCATGCATGATACACACAGAAAAACATAACACTGAAACGCAAAGGGTTATTGATTTGTGCCTAATTCAATAACAAACATTTGGTCTTATCCCAAGTAGGTATTCGTGATACCCAGGCATTAGGGTCGAATAGTTTACTTTGGAAAGTGATAACACGATTCCAAGTGATATCCGGTAACCATTCATTTGGTACGTAGTTAGGCTATTAATTCTCTTCACCCTGTTCTGGGTTTATAACCTCCAACATCTTTTAATTTATTCATCAAACTTTAGACATCATACATAAACTTTTAGTGAAGTCCATATTATAAGAAACGACGAAAAGCATACAAATGGAGTCCTTTATCCATGTGAAGAGTGAACATGGTTCGATAGGTAGCTTCCTTAGTCTCATCCACGAGTTTGAACTTGAAGAAATAAACAAGAAATGCTGCTAGTATTTTCATCTGTCTATAAGCAAAATCCTTCCCTAAGCATATCCTTGGCCCACCCTAAACAATCAAGATAAATAAACATATAAAAACATATTGAGACGTTTGATGTTCGAACGAAATCGTAGCAGTAGCTATTTTAGACGTTAAGTTATTGTATCATTAAATCAACGAAATTTCACCCTCACAACAATTAATGTAAATTAAACGTGGTCCATGTGGTTTTTTCTCAAATTATATATGTCTTTAGTTACTCGACTAATTTAGAAATTTCATAAACAGTCTTTTAGCTTAAAAACAATGCACACATATAATCATTTATCCATGTGCATATATAGTCTGTTGAGTAGTATAGCTTTGAGGTCATTCTCATGGTTTATAAGTGCAGGGACTATAATTGCACTTATTACTAATAGTTTTATGTTTTAGCTCTATTTAGCAGGTTTGACATTCTTGTGGGTTAAAGTGTAATTGTGGGGTATATAAGCTCTCATTCTCAGCTTCTCTCTCATAACTTGAGCTCTAACAAAATACGATTAGGGTTTTCTCTCATTGTTCTCAGTCTTTCATTGTCTGGTATTTATTGTGATCATCTTGATCATATAGTATTGGTTTTATAGTTGTAGTATAAGTTTGAAAGTTGTAGTGAGGTTCTTTGTATCATTGATTCTTGTAGTGTGATAAGTTGGATCCTTCTGAAGGGGACAACTTGATTTCTGATTGTATTTGTTTGGTGAGCACACATTTGTGGACTCATCTTCTTGTTCTATTCAGTAATAAAAATATTCACCAAGGGGTGGTTGGCTGGGTGAGATCTTGTGTTGTGGTTGTGTTTTCTGAGTAGATCTATAGTTTTTACATGGTATCAGAGCCACGGCTTTAATCTCTGTTAGCTCTTGATATTTTTAGGGTTTCTAGGGTTTGGTTAAGATTTGGGGGTTTCTTGATTGGATTGCAATTGGGTTCAATTGAGGTTGTTTTCTTAACGGCCGTGTTGTGAATCGTTGATTTTCTCAACAGTTTTGGTGGTTCTTGATTTTTCAGTTAGGGTTTCTTGAAACCCTAATTTGAAGATTTGGGGATCTTGATTCTTGGTGATCTGTGGAGGTTTCTGATTGGGTTCTTGGTTATCAACAGTCTTGACTAAGTGAATCAAGGCTGTTGGTGATTGATTCTTGTTCCTTCCACTGCGATACGTTGCTTTGTAAGTTGTTTCTTCTTCTTTAATCCTCTGAACACTTTAGTGGTGACACTGCAAACTCAAGGGGTAACTTCTTGACCTACTTCCGTGAAAAGCAAGGAAACCTGCTCTTCCCCCTGGTAGGTGTGAAACTAGGTATTTCAGTGTGGATTAGGTGTGAGTTTTTTTTTTTTTTTTTTTTTTTTTTTTTTTTTTTTTTTTTTTTAGTATTTTCAGTCTTTGTTTGAGTCTAGGTCATTGGAGGATAGGATCTTGGGCAGTCTTGGAAGTCTGGTGGTTATTTGTTGAAGTTGTTTTGTTTGTTATAGTTGTTAGCATTATTTCTGTTTGTTTGTTTGTTCTTGCTTGGTTGTTATGGCTGAACAAGTTCTTATTAATAGTTTAGATGCTGGTAATCCTTTGTATTTGCATGCTAATGATAACACTAATGTGGCTTCGATTAGTGTCAAATTTACTGGTTCTGAGAATTATAAAATGTGGTCTACAGTTATGAAAATTGCTTTAAAAGGTAAAAACAAAATGGGATTTGTTGATGGTACTTGTGTTAAACCTGTGACTAGTGTTGTTCTTTCCCAGCAATGGGAGAGGTACAATGCTATTGTGTTAGGATAGATTTTTGGCTCTTTATCCCAAGAGTTATACCTTGGGCAAGTTTATTCTGAAATTGCCTCTGAGGTTTGGGATGAATTGAAAGAAACCTATGATAAAATGGTTGGGTCTGTTATTTTTAATTTGGCACATAAGATAAATGAATTAAAACAAGGTGATTTGTCTGTTCCTGAGTACTATCATAAACTCAACTCCCTTTGGAGAGAGTTTGATATCTCGACTATTTTCCTGCTTGTACTTGTGATGCTCATGAGGATACTCTTAAGCATAATCAACTTGTTAGATTAATGCAGTTTCTTATAGGCTTAATCGATATGTATCAAAATGTGAGGAGTAATTTGTTGTCTAGAGATCCTTTACCTGTTGTAAAGGATGCTTTTGCTGTGGTTTTCAGAGAAGAATCTCATAGAGGTTTTTCTCCTAGTTCTTTGACCGTTAAAAGTGTGCCTGCTGCTTTTATTGTTAAGAATAATGCTACTAATAGTAATAATTCTAATTCTAATTCTAATAGTAATAACAGAAAAGGTAACACTAATAATAACAGAGGTCCTAATCCTAATCTTCTCTGCAAACATTGTGGTTTAATTAGTCACACAATTGATAGATGTTTTGAGTTAAATGGTTATCCTCCTGGTTTTAAAAAAAATCCTAATTTGATTAGACAAAATGGTGCTAATAAAATATTAAATGCTAGTTCTGATTTGTCTCAAAATTTGCCATCTACTTCTTCTGGTTCTTTCACTAATGAACAGATAATGAAACTTCTGAGTTTTATTAGTGAGAAGCCTGTTGTTGGTGCTTTTACTAATATGGCAGGTATTAAACCCAGTTTTCTTAATCTTAATGTGTCTTTCAATCTTAACATTGAAAAAAAAATTTTGCTATAAAACTTGTGTTTCTGGGTATAATGTCACTTTGGGGTGGATTATTGATAGTGGGGCTAATCAACATATGACTAACTCTACTAAAAATATGTTTAATGTGGTTGACATTACTAGTTTAATGTTAACTGTGGGACATCCTAATGGTACTATGGCCAAAGTTGTTGCTATTGGGAGTCTGAAGTTGACTAATAATATTGTGCTCTTTGATGTGCTTGTTGTGCCTAAATATAATGTTAGTCTGCTTTTTGTTAATAAACTGATAAAAGATAGCAAGTTTTTTGTTGGTTTTGATGAGCAAAAGTGTTATATTCAGGATTTGAATCTGGGAAAAATTATGGGGACTGGTAGTTAGTCTGCTGGCCTCTATCTATTTGATGGAAATACTCATGGTGAGTATTTTTCTGGTCTGTGTAATTCTAGTTTTGTTTGTCATGTATCTAGAGATTTATGGCATTGCAGGCTTGGTCATCCTGCTAACCAAGTCATGTCTGTGTTACAAAAGACCATTGGGTTTAAGAAGGGTGACATGTCTGCTCCCTGTAACATTTATCATAAAGCTAAACAGACTAGAGAGCCATTTCCTTTAAGTGACCATAAGTCTGTTAATGTTGGTGATTTGATTCATTGTGATGTTTGGGGGCCTTATAGAGTTACTAGTAGGGATGGGTTTAGGTACTTTCTTACCATTGTTGATAACTTTAGCAGGGCTGTTTGGGTTTATTTGCTTAACTCTAAAATGGAAGTTTGTGAATATATTGAAAATTTTATAAAACTCATCTTTACTCAGTTTTGAAAAAAGGGTTAAAATTGTTAGATCTGATAATGGAACAAAGTTTGTGAATAATAAAATGTCTACATTGTTTAATAATCTTGGTATTATTCATCAAACTTCATGTTCTTACACTCCTCAGCAAAATGGGATTACTGAAAGGAAACATAGACACCTATTGAATGTGGCTAAGAGTCTTATGTTTTAGGGGGAATTCCTCTGACTATATGGCTTGAATGTGTTTTAACTGCTGTCTATTTGATTAACAGGCTTCCCTCCTCTATCTTGTCTGGTGCTTCCCCTTTTAGATTAGTGTATGGTAAGGACCCTGATCTCTCTCATATGAGAGCTTTTGGATGTCTGTGTTTTGCAAATGTTTTAAACAATTCTGATAAGTTTTTTCCAAGGTCTGATAAATGTGTTTTAATTGGTTTTTCCATTGATAAAAAAGCTTATAAGTTGTATAGTCTTGATAAGAAAACTTTCTTGTTTTCAAGAGATGTTAAGTTTTATGAAACTATTTTTCCATTTAAAATGAAGTCTTGTGATAAAAATTCTCTTTATCAAAGTGAGATTGGTGGAACTGATAAAATGTTTGAGTTTTTTTGACATCAAGGGTCCTCAAAGTCCCAATGATGAAGAAGGGGGTCATCTTAATAAGGATAGTAATGGGGGGACTGCTTCTGATGACTATGTTAATTCAGTTGAGGATGAAGTACATGCCATTGCAACACAAATAGGAGAAAATGTGGTCACCTTTGAGGGAAATGTTTTACAAAATCAAAATGGTGAGGGTCCTAGCAACACTAAGGAAGAACCATAGACTGAGTTTAGGAGGTCTAATAGGCAGAGGTCTCAACATGTTAGGTTTAATGATTACATTGTTTCTAGCAGTAGCAGATATGGTCTTGAAAAGTATGTTTCTTATTCGTTTTTTCTACTTCTCTTAATAAATCTGTTGAACCTAAGTCTTATGATGAGGCTTGTCTTGATCCTAATTGGACTGAGGCAATGGACTTAGAAATGGAAGCATTACATAGAAATAGTACTTATGTGCTTATTGAATTGTCTCCTGGTAGAAAGGCTATAGGGTCTAAATGGATTTGGAAGATTAAATATAAGTCTTCTAGTGAGGTGGATAGGTACAAAGCTAGACTTGTTGCTCAAGGTTTTGGGCAAAAAGAGAGTGTTGATTTTGAGGAAACTTTTAGTCTGGTTGTCAAAATGGTTACTGTTAGATGTTTAATCAATTTGGTTGTGACTAATGATTGGCCTTTGTTTCAACTTGATGTTAATAATGCTTTCTTGTATGGTGATCTTCATAAGGAAGTTTATATGAAATTGCCTCCTAGTTATTATGATAAAGATGAGACTAAAGTATGTAAACTTAACAAGTCTTTGTATGGTCTTAAACAGGCTTCTAGGCAATGGAATGAGAAGTTAACTACTATTTTAGTTGATCATGGTTTTGTTCAAAGTAAAAATGACTATTCTTTGTATATTAAACATGATAAGGGTGTTTTTATGGCCTTATTAGTTTATGTGGATGATATGGTCATTACTGGGAACAATAAACTTGAAATTGAAAATTTTAAACAGTTTTTAAATTCTAAGTTCATGATTAAAGATCTGGTATTCTTAAGTACTTCTTGGGTATTGAAGTACTTGAAAATGAGAATGGTGTTTGTTTAACTCAGAGAAAGTATTGTCTTGAGCTTCTTAGAGAGTATGGTTTGTTGGCTTGTACGCCTGCTGCTACTCCTTTACAGCAGAATGTTGTGTTAAGTCATGTTGAGACTAAGAATGACAAGTTTATCTCTAATTTGACTGAGTATCAGGGTAGGAAAGTTGACATATCTTTCTGTCACTAGACCTGACATTGCTTATGTTGTTCGTTGTTTGAGTCAACATATGTATGCTCCTTTGCAGTCTCATTTTAGTGCAGGTTTAAGAGTGTTGAGGTATCTCAAACAAGGTCCAGGTACTGGTATTCAGTTTAATAGAGGTAAAAGTTTTAGTCTGCATGCTTTCTCAAATGCAGATTGGGCTAAATGCCTTAAAACTAGAAAATCTGTTTCAGGTTATTGTGTCTATTTTTACAATAATCTTGTTTCATTGAAAAGTAAGAAACAAGCAAAAATATATAGGTCTTCTGCTGAGGCAAAGTACAGGTGCCTTGCATCTGCTACTTGTGAAATCATTTGGATCAATAAAATTTTGAAAGATCTAGATATTGAGGGCTTGCTTCCTGTAAACTTGTTTAGTGACAGCAGTTCTGCAATTCAGATTGCTGCTAATCCTGTTTTTCATGAGAAAACTAAATATTTTGAAATTGATCTTCATCTTGTAAGAGAGAAGGTTTCTTCTGGTGTTATTAAAACTATCAAAGTTGGATCTGCTTATAATGTTGCAGATAGTTTTACAAAGGGGTTGAGTATAACTCAACACAAGTGGTTTTGTGAGAAGCTTGGTCTTGTGGACATGTTTAAGCCATGAGACTGAGAGGGGGTGTTGAGTAGTATAGCTTTGAGG
Organism: Artemisia argyi; assembly: GCA_030686995.1. Classification (NCBI taxonomy): domain Eukaryota; kingdom Viridiplantae; phylum Streptophyta; class Magnoliopsida; order Asterales; family Asteraceae; genus Artemisia; species Artemisia argyi. Next base: position 11,465 of record JARVZY010010392.1, on the reverse strand, counting down.
TCATTCTCATGGTTTATAAGTGCAGGGACTATAATTGCACTTATTACTAATAGTTTTATGTTTTAGCTCTATTTAGGAGGTTTGCCATTCTTGTGGGCTAAAGTGTAATTGTGGTATATATAAGCTCTCATTCTCAGCTTCTCTCTCATAACTTGAGCTCTCACAAAATACGATTATGGGCTGTTTGGTTCAAGAATTTGAAATTCCGGAATTATGAGAATTTAAAATTCCGGAATTTAAAATATCTTAGTCATGTTTGGTTGACAGAATTTAAAATTCCGGAGTTTTAAATTTTTTTTTATTTTTTTAATATAAATTTTATAAATATTCTATTTAAAAGTTTATAAAAAATTTATAAAAACATTTTATAAAAAAAGTTTATAAAAAATTTATAAAATAAGTTTATAAAAAAAGTTTATAAAAAAATTATAAAAAATTTATAAAAAATTTATAAAAAGTTTATAAAAAATTTATAAAACAAGTTTATAAAAAAATTTTATAAAAATTTTATAAAAAAAAAGTTAATAAAAAATTTATAAAAAAATTTATAAAAATTTTTTAAAAAATTTATAAAAAAAAATTATAAAAATTTATAAAAAAAGTTTATAAAAAAATTATAAAAAAAGTTTATAAAAAAAATTATAAAAATTTATAAAAAAAAGTTTATAAAAAATTTATAAAAAAAGTTAATAAAAAATTTATAAAAAATTTATAAAAAAGTTTATAAAAAAATCTTATAAAAATTTTATAAAAAAAAGTTAATAAAAAAATTATAAAAATTTATAAAAAAAGTTTATAAAAAATTTATAAAAAAAGTTAATAAAAAATTTATAAAAAATTTATAAAAAAAGTTTATAAAAAAACAATAAGAAAAAAATGTTATAAAAAAAATTTCCAAGTAAATTAAAATTCCTCACTTTTTGGAGGCATTCTAATTTACTCCATTTGGGCAATTCGTGGAATTGTAAATTCCTCCAAAGTGTCAACCAAACACGATATTTTGGGGCAATTTAAATGCAAATGCCCCCAATATCCCCGAACCAAATGCCCCCTTAGGGTTTTCTCTCATTGTTCTCAGTCTTTTATTGTCTAGTATTCATTGTGATCATCTTGATCATATAGTATTGGTTTTATAGTTGTAGTATACGTTTGAGAGTTGTAGTGAGGTTCTTTGTATCATTGATTCTTATAGTGTGATAAGTTGGATCCTTCTGAAGGGGACAACTTGATTTCTGATTGTATTTGTTTGGTGAGCACACATTTGTGAACTCATCTTCTTGTTCTATTTAGTAATAAGAATATTCACTAAGGGGTGGTTGGCTGGGTGAGATCTTGTGTTGTGGTTGTGTTTTCTGAGTAGATCTATAATTTTTACATAGTCTTTAACTCAAACACCACGCATGTATGTCATTTATATTCTTGATTGAGTTACGATCAATTAAGAAGAAAAAATAATATTGACGAGAAGAAACCATTAAAACATTAGAGGAAGTTTATATACTTTCTCATATTCCGTTCCAACAAGAATATATAATATATTGGTGTTGTTGTTGTTGAGACCGTGCATGGTCCATTTAATAGCGTGCACAGTTTAACCAGGTGAAGTCCATTTAGGGGGTGTTTGATAGCCTCTTAATGGGCCTTATCATGAATCATTAAGTAAGATTGATTGTTTGATAAACATTTTTCCTTCTCTTAATCATTCCACTAAGTACTGAATTGTTCAGCATTAAAGACATGCAAAATGATTAAGCACCACAAAAATTACATAAATGTCATCTTCGAGTGTGTCCAACAGTCAACTTTTATATATATATGCTTTTTATCATTTTTTTAAGAGTAAACTAGTTATCGTGATTTTATAATCAAATTGACGAGTTATTTTTTAAATGATAATGAGTTTTTTTTTTTTTTTTTTTAGTTTGTAATTAACATTGTTTTATAATCTTTTGATAAGTCTATTTAAATTTTATTGCTTACTTTAACATTGTTTTCTTTATATTATATTTCTATTCGAGTAATTTTTTTTATTTAATCCCTTTGTGGCCATGGAGGTTCACCTGCGCCGACTCCGGGCTATCCAAAAAGGGTAGTCGCCCTGGGATTAGTCGTCTCGCAATGTCGTGTCGGAAACCCATGTTTACAAAAAAAAAAAAAAAAAAAAAAAAAAAAAAAAAAAAAAACTATATATTTTGCTCAGTACAAATCTAAAAACAAGGCTAAATTGGTAATTTAAAGCAACTCAGATTGCTCATTCAGAATAATTATCAAACAATAATTTTCACACAGAATCAGTTTCACTCAGCATTTTAGAATCATTCAGCAGCTTTGATTCATTCAGCGCTAAATCATATTTTTTTATCAAACAGCCCCTTAGACTTTTTAGTCGTGAATGTACATGTGTAAAACTAATGATGATGTGGCTTTTTTGTTACATAAATATTTCAGTTTTTAAATTAGAGCTATAGTCACGGGCAAGTCGCACACAACCACTTTGACCAAAACCCTCATCATCCGTCTGGTCGATTATCACCTTTACAACCACAGTATGCATGATCAACCTCTCTCCCGGCCTCGATTTGGATCAACAGGTTCGGTTTGTTTTTCTCGATTGCTTTATTGTGTGTTTGAACGAGCTTAGTGCTTGTGTTTTGAATTACTTTCATGTTTTAGGTTTTAATGTTCATTTTGCATGTTCTTATAAATCAAGGTTTGTTACTCATATATAGTTTAGTAAATAAAATAATCCATGTTAGCAACATTTGATCAACAATTAATCAAGAGACTGCTAAAAGTCTTAAAAGAATTTAAAGTTGATTGAATTTTATTGCACTTTAAACAATTTTGTATTGTATTCCTTCAAAAAGAATTGTATGATGTATGCTTAGTTACTTATATCCCCTTTTATCGTACATGAATTATAGAAAAAATAAAACATTAAAACCAGCCAAACCAAACAAGTTTTGATTAGCTATAAGGGATATTGACATGCCTGAAAAGCAGTGAACCTGAAAGGACTTTCGGGTTGAAAAACACCATTGTTGAGCCATCTTTCTGGTCGGAATTCCTCAGCATCATCTCCCCAAATGTACGTCATTCTTCCCATGGCATACACCATGTAGGCTACACCATCCCCCTTCTTGATCTTGAACCCATCAGGAAGAACATCGTCTTTCTCAGCAGTCTTGCCATCCTGTAGATACAATATCTTAGAAACCGTATGTGTTAATAACAGCAAAATTTTGGGTCATTTAGCTAGTACGGGAACTTGACCAGGGGAACTGCAGGATAGAGCCTGAGAGTCTCGGATAACGCTGCATGAAGATAATGCATTTTGTCAAGTGCAATTTCAGTTAACTTGAGCCCAAATTCATCGATAGATGTATGATCATCTGCTTTAGTGGCTGTCTTCAATTCTTTCACAATCTTTTCCTGAATCAATGGATGCTTGCAAAGCATGTAAAAGAACCAAGTGACAGTGCTTGCAGTTGTATCCTTTCCCGCAATAACAAAATTGAGCGTTATATCTCTCAAATACTCGTCGTTCATATTCTCTGGATCATTTTCGCTTTCCATTAGAAATCTTGATAATATGTCTTTCTTATCTCTCTGCCACAATGCAAAAAACCATTGAGCATGATGAAAAAGTGAGAGGATATGAATGAAGAAAAGGAGCTTACACACATAAATGTTTCCGTTTTTCATCTGCTCCCTCTTGTTTTGTATCAATTCATACAAGAAGTTGTCAATGATTGTGATGTTTTGTTTGAGAGCAGCTTCGGAGCCAATGTTCAAATACCTTTTCACCCTCCAAAGAAGATCAGCTAATCGCCAGTAGACTAAAACATTTGAATCATCAAACGCTTTTATAAATCTATTACTAGCCTCATCTAACCCTGATAACGTATCAAGATCAAACCCAAATCCCACCTTAAAGATCGAATCTAGAGTCGATTTCATTAACAAATCTTGTAAATCCATTGTTCTCTCAGCGTCAGCTAGCAACAAAATCTTTTTTGCTAATTTAGCAGTATTTGACCTGAAAATAATGGTACTAAAATCTCATAAAACTTTGGTTGAGAACTCAAAGCTTGCAAGCTTCCGTTGATGGCGCCATTTAGCTCCATCTACCGCGAAAATCCCATTTCCAAAAAAGTCTTTCACTATACCAGTATGGTACTCCCCCTATCAACAAAAACCACAATAAAAAATGTATCTGAGAAGTCGAATTTATACATTATGCTATTATACACTAATCTTGAAAGGTAACAATTAATTAGCACCTTGGAGTAATTTGCAAAATTGGTCTTTAGGATGTACTCAATATTAGCAGGGTCAACAGTATAGATTTCACTGTTTAAAGGTGCAATGAAACGATAAGTGGGGTACTTTCTAGCAAGCGATGTCATATAAAAGTGAAGCTCCCAGAAGTGTATGACTAGAGTTGATATTGGTCCAATGATCGGTGGCCGGTGATTAGAGAAAATGAGCTCTTTGAAATAAGGTGCAAGAACCATTACTAATGGTACTACGAGAAGTGAAGTTACAAGTTCGATAAGTATGAGCATGAAAGTTTGTGAAATGTAATATCCAGTGAGAAGTAAAATGGTTGTAATAATAAAGGGAGTCCTCATATTGTGGAGTCATCATTTGTTAATGAGCAGCATTTGTTTATAAAGGAAATTTAGGAGATGAGATTAGACACGAAAGTAAAATAGTGTGATTGGATTTGCGTAGAGGGATCACTAGCTGATAGAGTTGCTACAAAATTTTGTAACTCATCGTGTTACTTAAAAAAATAATAATAATAATAAATAATAAAAAATAAAAAATAAAAGCGAGAGAGTTTGAGTGAAGGAGTCTATAGTAATGCTTCCTACATGTTACATGTTGGTAATATGAGCACTTTATATAGCAATAAGTTGTAGGTTACTAATAAATTTAGTGTTTTTAAGCTGAGATGTATAAGCTATTATTTCATTATGATACTCTAGCTTTAAGTTACAAAATCATATTACCCGAATACCCTGACCTTGTGGTAGGTTATTGATATGATGATATCATTCACTATAGTTTTATGTTCATCTTGAAATTCTTGGTCACCATTGATTCAGGGTTTAGTTCATATTTAAATTATTGGACTAGTCCGACAACATGTAATTACATTATATAAGGTAGAGCTCTAACGGTTTATTTACCTTATGTTAGGTTTAAAATTTAAATAAATCCCACCATGATCTTAAAGTTGTAATGTGAAAGTTATCATACGAGTATTATTTTTCCTGAAAGCAAAATCCCAACAACTAGATTGAGAGATTACACATAACTAATTGTCTAATCTCAACTACGTACAAGCATTAACTTTCATAAGTTGTCTAATCTCAATTACAAGCATTAACTTTCATAAGTTGCCGTAATAAAGGTGATATGTTCAAAGGTCATGTCTAACAAACCAACAAATTCATAAAGGTATCACGGTATCATAAGTAAAATCTTTCAGCCTTTATTGCTCAATCCAGCAACTGCTCCGTTTCAAAGTTAAAATCACATAAGAGGCAGTGGTTCAACTTAAGCAGCCATACCAAATTAAAAACTGTAATTGTCATCTACTTGCAGCTTACCAGTTATATAAGTAGTTTTAATGTTTATACAATTTTATGCCCTCAACTTTCTTCATCTCAGCCTAATTGCCTGCTTCGGGACCATGTTATTGAGAATTTGTTTAATTTGTAGCAGTCACCATCGAACTTCAACACATATCACCTCAAAACTCATAAGTTTTGAGGTAATTCTTGATTAACAAAACTTTGTTGTGTATCGCTTTTAGAAACCCAATGGCATCCATACCAAGAAGGAGTTCAAGACTAACAAACTTGAACATTAGAAGTTTATACATAATATATAAAGATATAAAGAACATGAAATCAATAAGGGGTGGCAAACGTAACATCTAAAAGGTACAACTAGCTTGTTCTCAAAAGTGTGTGTTTTTATGTTAGAAACGACCAGTAGCATACAAATGGAGTTCTTTATCCATGTAAAGGGTGAACATGACTCGATATCTAGCTTCTTTACTCGGATCCACTAGTTTAAACTTGAAGAAGTAAACAAGAAAAGCAACCATTATCTTCATCTGTCTATAAGCAAAGTCCTTCCCTATGCATATCCTTGGCCTGGCCTAAACACATATCGATCATAACATAAATATATTCTGGTGACATTAACATTATTGGAGCTTGGATTTCAACCAACCTGAAAACCAGTGAACTTGAAAGGAGTCTCGGGTAGAAAAACACCATTGTGAAGCCATCTTTCAGGTCGGAATTCCTCTGCATCATCTCCCCAAATGTATGTCATCCTTCCCATCGAATACGCCATATAACCTACACCATCTACTTTCTTGATCTCAAATCCGTCAGGAAGAACATCATCTTTCTCCACCCTCTTGCTAGCCTAATGCAACAGTTAAAAGACCGCGTTTTTTAGATACCATTTTTGTTTTTCTACTGAATTATTGTGTAAATGAATATTACCAAGGGAATTGCAGGATATAGCCTGAGAGTCTCTGTTAAAGTTGCATGAAGATAATGCAATTTGTCGACTGCAACTTTGGTTAACTTGATGCCAAATCCATCGATTGATGTATTATTATCTGCTTCGGTCGCCGTTTTTACTTCTTCTGCAACTTTTTCTTGGATCAAGGGATTCTTACAGAGCATGTAAAAGAACCAAGTGAGCGTGTCAGCAGTTGTTTCCATTCCAGCAAATACAAGCCTCTGTATTATATCACTTATATACTTATCGTTCATATTCTTAGGATCGCTTTCACTTTCTGTCTAAAATCTTGATAATATATCTTCTTTTCTGTAAGGACCAACAAAAAGAAAATATTAAGCATAACTGAATACATTTGTTCCCTACCAATGAAAAAACTTGTTTTACGCACATAAATATTTTCATTTTTCATCTGGTCCCTCTTGTTTTGTAACAACTCATACACGAATTTGTCGATGGTTTTGATGTTTCCCTTAAGTGCCGCTTCATAACCAACATTAAGATACCTCTTCACCTTAAATGCTTTTATAAATCGATTACTAGCCTCATTAGTCCCTGTAGACCATCAAGATCAAACCGGAATCCCACCTTGATCATCGCATCTAGAAGTTGTTTTCAATGCAACTTCTCCAATGTGGTTTGGGCTAAAGCTAAACATATGGCTGAAATTCTATCATTTGTTGGTCGATCCGGTTGGCGGCTCCTGCGTCAGGGGACCCTTTATACTAGTTTGCTACTAGGAGTCCCTCTAGTCGAATCCATAATCCATAGAAGTCCCGATAGAAATTGACTGACATGGCTCTTCCATCGACGATCTACTGCTCCTAGCCAGTGATGAATCCCCAGGAAGAGAGGACTATTGAATTCCTCCTCCCTTCAGTCCAGTTTGAACCCGTCCCAGCAACGAACAACTTCCTAATGCAAGGCTTTGCTCTGCCCTTCCACTAGAATCCACTCCGGGTCGGAGGAGCAGCTAATCCAACTTCTTGAGATATTGAAGAACGAACATTTGCTTGAATTCCTTGCAAGAGTAGAAGTACTGAGTGGGCAAACATTGTTAATGAAATGGCTGGTGATAAAGTAATTAGTAGTATTGGAAGTGTTATTAAGAGACTTGTGTTTATATCAGTTATGGAATGAAAGGAATAGTAGAATATTCAGAGACAAAAAGCAAACATGTGAGGAGGGTTTCAATAAAATAGTGGAGGCTGTTAAGTTCAAGCTTATGGGAATTACTATGAAAGAAAGCAAAGTTGTTCAAAGAGTGGAGGAGAAATGGAAGATAAAGTGCAAAAGGTTGTGTGTATCTGATAAGTGAGTGAAGTATTCGAAGGTGATAAAATAGGGTATTGCAGTTTAAATTGGTATTGCAAAGATGAATTGATAATTCTGTTGATGCATACTTAATGGTTGTTATACCTATCATTCAGTTTCCACTCTGGAATATTGAATGATCTTCATATTCACTTCAGGAGATGGCTCTATATCTTGGTTGACAAGAAGTTTGTTATTGTTTTGTTCCTAACTCCCCTCTAGTAGGCTTTTGTTAGGTAACTACAGGGTGTTTGGGATAGTACAATCAATGGACTATTTGTTCACCATAAAGTGAGTTTCCTCCTGAGTAGGGTAAGTGAATTGGTGTGGCATTGTATGAAACTAGGAATTGTGAGGAGTGAAAGATGAACCTACATGGTCCTAGTTATACATTGCTAAGGAGGTAAGGGTGGTCCTCCCTCAAGGTATGTGTTCCCAACTGTGTGAAGCCATTTTTGAGATGGAAATGTAGCAAAGTTGGTATAGCTCTTGACATGGAGGGGTTATGGGTTCCCAATTATGCCTGACTCTTTCCCTACTTTGGCCATTGTGGTTGCAGGTTGAATGGCTTTGGTGGGGTCGAGTTGGGAAATGTAGTTAGATGGTATTTTGGTGCTTGAAGGTGAATAAAAGCTACAGGACTGTTACAAACCGGAGGAAGTTTGCCTGTATACAGTTGATGTTCTCTCGGCTGTTAGCCTAAGTGTATGCATTTTTGTATTCTGGTTTGAGCATAGCTTGTATCTCTCTAGTATGGTACTGAAGTGTGTTTCTGTTATAGAAGTATAGGCATGTCTATACTCTATGTCACTATTGTATTATTTTTGTGAATAATAATATAATTTCACCTTTGCACCAAAAAAACAAAACAGAATAAAAGTAACACAAAGCAAGTTTTTTGTTTTCATTAATTTGATGTTAACTTAGTCTTGTTTGATAGTTTAATAGTATTGGACTAGAATACAAGAGTACTAAAATCCCGTAAAGCTTTTGTTGCAAACTCAACTCCTGCAAGTTTCCATTGATGGTGCCATTTCGCTCCATCCACCACGAAAATCCCGCTTCTAATCATATCTCTCATTATATTATTTATGTATTCCCGCCAGCGAAATAAAACTTATCAAAAAATCATAGACGAATGTACATTTTTGACCTGTTAGTACTAAAAACTGACTCACGAGTCTTATTTGATACCTTAGCATAAGTAGCAAAATTGGTCTTAAGAATGTACTCAACGTTAACAGGATCAGCAGTATAAACTTCACTGTGTGTCGGTGTGACAAAACGAAACGTGGGATATTTTTTAGCAAGTGAAGCCATGGAATCATATAACTCCTTGAAATTTATGAATTGATAGAATATTGGTCCAATGACAGGGGGTCGCTCGTCAGTTGGCATAAGGTCTTTCAGGTAAGGTACCAGCAACATAGCAAATAATACAAACAAAAATGAAGTAACCAAAAAAAAAGGGCGAGACGTATGAGGCATTTATCAGAGTGATAAAAAAGAAGGGAGTCATGATGCTCATTTTGTGCAGACACCATTTGTGTATGATCACCAAAGTAGGCTTTTATTAAGGGATAGTAGGAGTTGAGATTAAATAGAAGATTGTATAGAAAAGTTATGAGAGATGGATTTGCGTAAAGGATTTAAACCATTTTTATCGAAACCAAAAAATCGTACCTGTTTTCGGGTTAATGCATGGTACATGTATGTATTATTGGGTACAACATGTTTCTGGGTACATGTTTATTTCTTAGTACTATTGCGTAGGAAAGAAATGTCTTTAAAATAACCATTTGCGTATGAAAAAAATACACTTATTAGCAAAATAAGAAAAAGAAGAAATGTAAAATTTTATAATTATACTGTTTTGCTGAGTTCACTTGCTTAGTTTATGATTCTATATATGTTACAAAAAAAGATAAAAGCACTCGCCTTTAGAAGCTGCAACTATCGAAGACAACAAAAACATGTACAAATATGTAATCATCTTGTTTTCTATTTGACAATTATAGTCTAACAATTGCCGTAAATTCTTACAGGGCCTTAGGAACGAATCCTCATAGCCAGTTGCAAAAAGAACCGAGTTGAAGAGAGTATTTGGGCGTGGAACCGAGTTTCACGACTAAACGAGGTATGATCCTTACGTGTATTATCATTTTGATTATGCCGTTTGACTTTACTTATAATGTTTCTGAAAATAAGTTATAGTTGAAGTCGGGTAGCAATTGAGGTCGATTCCAACCCTCAGATATCGAAACTGTGCTGGTGCCGAATTTGGGCTGCACAATTGGGCCTTGGCTGCCCAAAGATGTCTGATTCTTGCTGATGTTATGGGCCATTTGGTGTATCTTTTTATATCATAATTTTCAGAAATCAATATTTTAAACTAAGCTACATGCAAAGGCATGTTTTAACTCAAGTTAGCTGGTGATTTAGCATGAGATACTTCTAAATGTCTATCTTCATAAACAACTAGGCTACATGCAAAGGCATTAAACTCCTAAAAAACAAATTTTCTCAAATACCTTTTCTAGAGCAATGGACATCAATAAGAATGGTAATAAGGAACAATTGAATGCAAATTATGTATGAATTATTTGCTAGTGTGTCCACTTTTCTAGTTAGAAGCGATGAAAAGCGTACAAAGGGAGTCCATTATCCATGTGAAGAGTGAACATGGTTCGATACGTAGCTTCTTTACTTGGATTCACCAGCTTGAACTTGAAGAAATAAACAAGAAAAGCAGCCAATATCTTCATTTGTCTATAAGCAAATTCCTTTCCTAAGCACATCCTCGGCCCACCCTAAACAAACAAATAAGCATCGGTATAAGAAAGATGTTTATGATTCAAAAAAACTGAATAGTAACTAACATACATACCTGAAAAGCAGTGAACTTGAAAGGACTTTCAGGTCGAAAAACACCACTATTGAGCCATCTTTCTGGTCGGAATAACTCTGCATCTTCTCCCCAAATGTATGTCATTCTTCCCATTGGATAGGCCATATACACCACTGCGTCACCTTTCTTGATCATTAGCCCATCCGGAAGTATATCATCCTCTTCTGCACTCTTGCTGTCCTGATAGCCATAGTTAGAAAAAAAAAAACTTGTTAGATACTAGTACGGTTTATTAGCATGGAATTAATATGGGCAAAATACCAAAGGAACTGCAGGGTAGAGCCTGAGAGTCTCAGATAATGTTGCGTGAAGATAATGCATTTTATCAAGTGCAACTTTGGTTAGCTTAAACCCAAAATCACCAATACATGTAATATTATCGGCTTCGGTGACTGTTTTCACTTCTTCTAAAACTTTTTCTTGAATTGCTGGATGCTTGCACAGCATGTAAAAGAACCAAGTGAGAGTGTTTGCAGATGTATCCTTCCCAGCAATCACAAAACTGAGTGATATATCTCTCAAATACTTATCGTTCATATTCTCTGGATCGTTTTCACTTTCCATTAGAAATCTTGATAGTATGTCTTGTTTATCTCTCTGTCACAACAATGTAAAAATCAACATAGTCAGAGTAACTTTATTTTTAAGAAATCTAATAAAAAAAGAAAATGACAGATTGACGCACATT
>JARVZY010010391.1:0-24255 GCA_030686995.1 Artemisia argyi | reverse complement strand
GAATACATGCCTAATCGAAGCCTAGACAAGTTCCTATTTGGTACATTTTCTGCTTTCCCATCTGTTATTAAGATGCAATTCTTCTGTTTAAGATAACTAAATGTTAGGAGTACTAATTTATCTGCTTTAGATCCATCCGAGAGTATAAATCTTGATTGGAGCAAAAGATTCAAAATAATAGAAGGAATAGCTCAAGGACTCCTTTATCTACACAGATATTCACGGCTCAAAGTTATCCATAGGGACTTAAAAGCAAGTAATGTTCTTTTGGATCAAGAAATGACTCCCAAGATTTCTGACTTTGGATTAGCAAGGATTTTTGGGATGAACCAAATTGAGGACAAGACCAACAGAGTTGTCGGTACCTAGTAAGTTAAAAAGTCATCGTATGCATGTAAAATGCAGCAATTATAGATTATGATGTACATAAGTGAGATCATTAATTTATTAAATGCAGTGGATATATGGCACCTGAATATGCACTGCATGGGAGATTTTCTGAGAGATCAGATGTGTATAGCTACGGGGTCTTACTGCTAGAGATTGTGACTGGTAAAAGGAACACTGGTTCTGATCTCATTGAAGAGTCTCTTACAGTGTCAGAATGGGTATGTGTGTTGTGTTATTTATTAATTATTATATGATAATCATTTGCAAACAATTACAGTTTGAAGGTTTTGGACGATTTTTAGGCATGGGAACTCTGGATGGAAGGCAGAGGTGTAGAGTTAATTGATCCTTCGATGCGGGACAACTGTGATCCTCTACAGGCAGTGAAATGTATTAATGTTGGACTTCTGTGTGTACAAGAGATCACGAATGACAGACCAACAATGTCAGATGTAGTCGTCATGTTGAGCAACGAAACGGCAACTATTCCAATGCCTAAAAAACCTGCATTTACAATTCATAGAAGTACTCAAATGTCAAGTATGTACTCCAATAACGAAGTCACGGTGACCAATGTAGAGCCTAGATAAAGTTATTGAATTCATTATTCGAACTATCTAATTTGATTAATCCGACCTAACCTGGTTTATCAAAATCATCAACTTTTTGGTCATGTGTATATTCTGCAATAATTTACTAGCCCTTTCTTTTTCTTTTTCAACAAAAGTAAAATCATTGAACTCTCAAATATGAATGATTATGTAATCTTAACATATCGATAAGTCCACCAATCCAACTTTTATCATGTAATTCTAAGTAACCCTTGACATAAGAATGAAACTGCAGTGAGATGATCAACACATATAATGCTCCCATTGTACCATTGACAGCACTGAATTGAAATTGGAACATACAAATAATGATGCTGACAAAGGGCTTATTGGTCATTTCTCTTAGTTATATTGATCAAATTTGTTAGAATGATGTTATTTATATTAAATGCATAATTAATAATTTATGTTATTTGAGTATGCAAGTAAGACAAATGGAATACTGGTTTCAACCTAAAGTATCAAAATCTTGTAAAATTTGTTTTCCAGATTTTTATCTGCATTTGTAAACAACCTAATAACAAATGTTATTCAGTTTGGTGAAATTCAGTTTTTACCTATTACTACAAATTAAAATAGACAATGAGTGAAAGAATCAAGTCTTTGACAACTTTGTTCAACTATGTTCAAAGGGTGGCATATGCTGAAAAAAAAAGTTAATTGGAAATATAATTAAGAGATACACTAATAGTTTACACAGATAAAAACTCTACCACAAGTTAAAGCTTCACCAACATTGTTTTATACACATGCACCAATTAACTTGACTCTAATTAAACCGACCATGTTTCAAGATTCCTAATCCTGTGCTTATTCACATTACCTTTATAGGGTGAATCATTCTTCTTAGGCTCCTAGTGTCCACAAAGTGCCAGCTTCCACCAATGATTTTGGATATGAAATTAGCCACCATTGCCCCACATGCTGCCTCTTATTTCCTTCTATAAATTCACTATTCTGTACAAACACAACATGTCTTCACATACATAAAATAAAATTTGAAAATATGAAACAAGCAACAATGTACGACAATTTTTATATTATTTTTAAAAGTGAAATTGTGAAACAAGGAATACTATACACAAGATAAAAATTGAGACTTTGAATTTTAATTAAGTTACGTTGTATGCGTAGACTTTGTTAGTGGACTATTACTTAGAGACTCCTAACCGTAATTACATGGTATCACAGCCTTCGATCAAACCCTAATGTTAAGTCTTGGATCTTCTTGACTTGTAATGATGTTCTCGTTAAGGCTAACCCTAAAATTGCCCTTGATGTTTGGTCTTTTCTAACAAAAAAATTATAGACAATAAAAGAACCAAAACCATTGCCTTTACGAGGTGAAAACATGTATTGGACATAGGAGACATGACGGTAGACGTCTATTGTGCAAAGATTTAATCCATCGCTTCCTTGCTTTCCGACCTTGGCTCTCCCATGCATGATGTCGACCTCGTCACTTATGCCATCAATGGTTTAAGTGACCGGTTTGCTCACGTCACTAGCATAACTGCACACCGGGACCTGTTTCCCGACCTTGACACCATAAGGCCCATGCATGGTTACGACCAAGGACCTTTTTTAAACCACAAAACAAACCCTTCAGGTTCCATATTCACACCATCGGCACTTCAAGTTTTGCTAACCGAGAGTTCTTCATCTCAAAACCAAAACGTGGACAGTCTTCAACTAATGTGTGTCGTCATTTTGGTCGTACTGGTACGTGTAAATGGGGTGCTGATTTATTCATGATACAAATGGTCGTAACAATATGGTTTCTACTCATAACAGCCTATGGTCTTTATCTAATACTACTAGACAACACAATGGTCAACTTAATAATACTAACTCCTTGTCTGGTATGGGTAATCACAACTGGTCCCCATCAACGTCTGCTGGCCCAATATGGGTTGGCAGACAACATTCAACAGGTCAGGGCGCATTGCAAGTCCAGCAACATATCTACGTACACTAACAACAAGTCCAATAACAACATAATTCCACCTCCAGGATTCGGTCCAAGTTCCCCCATATAGGCCCATGTAACTAGTACTGTCCAAGCCCAAACTAATGGTGTTTGAACTTTGAATGATGCGAGTTACTCCTTTGGTTTTAGGATTTCTACAGTTGAAATATCCGAGTCAGAGTAGCAGTTTTAGATTAGTTGTGGTCGAAAATATTATGCATTCTCATTGTATATCTTAGCACTTTGCTAGTTTATATTTATTAGTATGGTTGTCTATATGGAGTATAAGATTTAGGTAACTACTGTTAAAATCACTTAAATGTATATTGGCTAATCCCTTTGACTATGATGACATATTTTACGGGGATATCGTGAGCCCAAAGCTGAGACTTGAATGCAAAATGGACAATATCATTACGCTCTTGGAGATGTTACATAATGATATCAAAGACACCCGTGAGGCAGACATATCTAGGACAATGATTTCTAGCAGATGATGTACGTTTGTAACACCTCATTGTAATCCTGCATAGGCGATGAACAGGAGAGTCGATCTTGATAGATTTTAAGTAAGGATTCAAAGTTAGCCCACGGTTCTTGGGGAATATTGTGAGAGCGAGGTTTCAAGTAGCGACTTGCAAGTAAAAGAGGACATAGTGAGCCAGTTGGTTGGATGTAATAACTGTAATTTGGTTGGGTTTATTAGCCGGTTTAATAGATTTGGGTCGTCAATTAGGGTTTATTCGTATGTTTGATCTTTCCTATGTAGTATATAAATATTGATGAATAATACGAGATAATCTATAGGGAATTATGTAATCTAATATGGTATCATGAGCGGGTCATATCCTAGACCTAATTGGCCACCATGAGCAGCCGCTTCTGCACCTCCTCGTCCTGAATTCCCAAACAGATCTTGCCACATATCTTTGTTCTTCTTCTCCATCTATGTCTCTTACATATTTCTTTTCAATTTTATTTTGCTTAATTAGCAACCATTGTTAACTATTAAATATGGTACAAGTTTTATTTCCAAAGTTTTTTTTTTTGCTTTTCTTATCAATCAGTCAACTCTTAAGTGTTTTTTGTTGTTCTGTTGCTCACCTTATCCTTAACCCCACCAAAACCTTTGCACACTTGCTTGCTTGCTCGCTTCCATAACTCATGATCAATGGGGTTACTTCATTCAATAAGCCAAATGACGTTACTTCTTCAAGAATCAATATGAAACTTTTTGATGTCCTAATGCACGTCATTGGTGAACATACAAGTTCTTCTACAAGTACGGCATTCTTTGTTTGGCCCGTTTCTAGATAGTTTGAGTATTTTGATGTCCTAAAGCACATCATCGGTGATATATCTATTGTTAGTAAACGACAATCTTTACTGCTGCTACTGTTTGAAGATTTGCTTTCGCTTGCTGGGAATGTCTTCCTCAACAAAAATAATTATAGCTTTAACGTTTAAAGTATCTCCAGTACAAGCTTTCACGATTTCGTCGCTCGGATTGCGGGGGAGTATTAGCTGGTATAATAGATTTGGGTCTTCTATTAGGATTTATTGGTAGGTTTGATCTATCCTATGTAGTCTAAATATTGATGAATAATATGAGATAACCTACGGGGAATTATGTAGTCTAACATGGTTGCTTTGGTTAGTATTTAGTGTGACCATAGTTGTTAGATCTTAGGATCTTACGATTTTACGATTCTACAAAGCAAAAACGTTCCGGATCCTACGTAGGATCTTACAAGCTTAATATCTTATGGGATCCTGGTCTTGACTATAAGATCTTAAGATCTTATCCGATCCGATCTTCTCGAACCACAAACTAAAAGATAAAAAGTTATAGAATATGTTTTTATGTAATTTAAAAAACAATATGTGATTCTTCTTAAACAGTCTATATCTTCATAATTTAAAACAATATTTTCATGAAACATTCATATAATTTTGTGTTTATGATATATAATAATTTACATATTTTCATAACATTACAAAAAAATTACAAAATAACATTATAATATGATCTTAGGATCCCGTCCGATCTTATAATCGCGATTTTGCAAAAACAAAAACAATCGTAGATAAGATTATGACATTAAAAACAGTGTTAGTGACAGTTCTCTCTCATATTTTAGGATCCAAAGCTCATGTAGTTTCATTGTATTTGGTTGGTTTGAACCAAGCCTTTAGTCAACCCAAGAAAAGATAAAACAAACTTTGATCCTACCTACAAGATATAAACATACATGACTTCACAATTTTTATATGTATGTGTCTGCTTATACGTGACCAAAATAAGACTAAGGAACAAGCGAATCCGTAAGATGTTTGAAAAATGGAAACAATATCGGGACTTGTGAATCTTAGCATAATAAAAAATAAACTCCAGATGGCAAGTAGGCAAAAGTGGTTCTTCTAGGAAAGAGTTGGGCTTTTTAATTGTCGCAAAAAATTGGAGCATCTCCACCGTTTCGTCGAACCCCACCCATATAGGCATATACCTCTACAATTTCTCTTTGCACATCCTAACAATTCAAACATTCACTTTGTTACCTTAAACTTCAATGAATATCGAATTTGTTCACATTAAACTTCCTTTAACCGGGTTCGATTTTATGATTAGTTCTAAGACCAATGATTGCATATTTGTTCAAATCACTTGATTTTATGATCTTATCATATCAAGGAAATAGAGATTACTATACTAGTCCTCTATGATAGCTCTACATCAATTCAAAAAGAGTTTACAAGATTGAACAGCGTGAGTATAAAACTATATACAAGTCTCCAACAATCTCATCAAAGGCACAAATCGCTCTATGTTAATGTAAAGATTTGATGCTGTAAATAACCTGGTCAACTCTTTATAACACTCAAAAAACTGCACTTTACTGTAATGAAATCCAAAATTTAGCATACTTTACTGATCATTATGCCATATGTTGCTTTTGTAACCAGAGTTGAGGGTTTAAAATGTCATTACTCATACTTTACTGACCATTATGCAATATATAAACAAATTGGAATAAAAATGACTTTTCCCTGTATATAAACCACCTTCAATCTACAAGACTTTCAAACCCCAAGACCATATCCATCATTCTTGGCATACCCATACATCAACCACAAGTCCACAACATTAACTTATCAGAAACCATTTCATAAAAGATGGGTTCAGAAGCAAGAGAAAGTTTTTGTGACATGCTACCAAAAATGGCAGAAAAGCTAGGAGGTGAAGGTCTAATAAACGAGCTATGCAATGGGTTCAATTTGTTAATGGATAAAGATAAGGGTGTCATCACATTTGAAAGCTTGAAGTGCAATTCTTCATTACTTGGGTTGCAAGAGTTACGAGATGACGAGTTAATGAGCATGTTAAAAGAAGGTGACTATGATGGTGATGGTGCTCTTAATCAAATGGAGTTTTGTGTGTTGATGTTTAGGTTAAGTCCTGAGTTGATGATGGAGTCTGAGGCTTTACTTGATCATGCTTTGCAAAGTGAATTTGGGTCAAATGTAGGTTTCTTTGATTCGAAATGATATAAGTTTGTGTTATTATGATAATTGTCATGTCACAATTCACAAATGGTATAA
Organism: Artemisia argyi; assembly: GCA_030686995.1. NCBI lineage: Eukaryota > Viridiplantae > Streptophyta > Magnoliopsida > Asterales > Asteraceae > Artemisia > Artemisia argyi. The sequence goes on along the minus strand of JARVZY010010391.1, from coordinate 17,685 downwards.
ATAAGAAATTAAAGTTGAAATATCTTGTCTTGCTTTGAATGGCTGTTATGGTGCATATGCTCATAGACTCATAGTTGATAAGCGCTGTTAAAACATCTTGTATATATGGTACACATACACATCACACGTATCCCTATCAACCAAAACAAAAAGAGAAAAAACAAAAACAAAAAAGTTTGTCCAAACAAACAAAACATTACAAAATGAAAAACCATGTCGATTATTCGTTTACACATTATTAACTCTAGAAAAGCATCAATATATTACCAAACAAACAAAACATTACAAAAGAAAGGCATCCAACCAAGTCGATTAAAGGAGACGGGACCCAAATGAAAAACCATGTCGACGTGACAATATATAGGACACCAACTCAAAGGAAATAACAAGTTCTAAGTTCTGGTCCCACACTTGTACCATCCAACAAAATAGTATGACCCACTAGAAAATGCCAGAACAAGCATAAAATTTAAAGGAAATTTCATCACCAAATTTCATATATACCCAAGCATCCATTAAAACCATTGTATATTTTGCATTCAATTCTTACACTTTTGGTATATATGAAATTAATCACGAAAGTATGGCGATATATGAAATTGATCCAAAAACTTACGGGTGACAATCGAGTCGTATTCAGGTTGACATACTTGGGTTCACGGGTCAACGAGTTGTTATAATTTCTACCCAAACACAGCCCATTTATTAATCGTGCCAAAAAAATCAACCCTAAATTAGACCTGCATAACACATATAACCCGTTTATAACTCGTTTAATCTATTTAAGTAAACAATTCAATTAGTGAAGAAGGTCGGTGGTTTGTCGATTCAACTAGTTCTAATCTAAAAATGATATATTGATTTAATAAATGATAAAAATAACATTTACATTGTGTTCTTGAGTTTTATTATTAAAGAAAAGTGAAGCAATGTAAAGTAAACACTTTATCTCAAAAATTGAGAAGAAATATTTTACTTTAATAATCAGTAAAATCACACTACTTTTCATTCCATTTCATCTTTTCTTCCTTAAGTGTTACTCGAGAACACAACTTCTTATATTTTTTTTTCATTTTCTTTCTTTTTATTTCTAAACTTTAACTCGAGAACACAATGTTAAATACCTATACAATAATATTCAAGCTATAATCGTAATTCAATGTCATATTAAGTATATAGAAAAATATATTTAAATTCAAATTCCAAATTATCCAAGTTATATATTTCAATTTCTAAAGGCTTACATACTTAAATGGGTTTACGTGTTAACCTATTTAATATCTGAGGATACTAAACACGACTTGTTTATTGAAAAGGTTAGACGGGTTGACCTATTTCAGTTTTATCTATATAAAGGCAATTACTATATAGCATTAGAAATTAAAATCAGAACTCAGAACTTAGACCATTTGCTAATTTTGTTCTTACATCTTTAGTTTCTGTCAAGGAAAAAAAATCTTTAATTAGCTGCCATGAAGTATATTGAAGTCAAGGTGTAAATTTAGATGTTGAATTTAATCATTTAATTATAAATTCATATGTTGAATTTGAGGTAGAGTGCCAGCCTGATGATGCCTCCTAAGTTGCTTGATGTATGTTCTTGTTTGTGATTATGTAGCTACAAATGTAGTTCAGATTAGGCAGCGTAAAGAGGAAATGTACTCAAGGTGGGATGTATCCTTAAGTGTCTTCTTTCATTTGAGTGATGCCATTTTGTGGAAATATAGCTCTATGACTGCAAGCCTTAATGGAACAGGAATTTTACACTTGCTTGGTGAAGCCTTGATACAAGAGCCTCTGTGGTTCATGGGTGGACACATGTAGGGTGTTCGTATGAAAAGGAAATGTAGCCATAGTAATTGGTTTCTCCATGGTTGCCTAGTACTAGTTCATCAATTGCTAGACTAGAAGAATAGGTGAATGTATGAGAGTTTTAATCTGAATGTTCTTGTATTAGCTACTACTTGAACTGTATAAGGTCTGTGCATCCAATTTAACATAGTTTACTACTGTATTCATGTTTTTATTATGGCAATAATATATATTTACCTTTTGCAAAATAATAATAATAATAATAATAATAATAATAATAATAATAATAATAATAATAATAATAATAATAATAATAATAAAACCATATTGAAGTCCCCAAAACAAACCAAAATCTCTGGCAAACTTTGACTATGCTAAAACTATATACTTATATAGGGGGCACACGAACTCTTCTATCATTATATGATGATATTATTTAAATTTAGAACATAGATTTCTAACTTTTAGAAATATGTTTCAAAATGCTAAACAAAGGTCTATAAAGTACAATTATTTAGTAAACTAAATTCAAGTCTCAGCTTAAACAATGTGTGTAAGTTTTTTGTTTAGGAAAAACTAATTATGATAAAAGGTAAATATTGTGGTACACATATCGGAAACATATACTAAAAGCATGAGCAAAGCATCAAGTCATAATAGACTTGATGCATTTAATACAATTAAATAATAGGTGTCAAAAACTTTTGTAAAAACTTACCACTCTAATACAAAAAGCTTTTGCAATAACTTTCGTAATATCTGGTGTAAAATAAAAGTTTAACAAATCCATAAGCTTTTGAGAGTGGCTTCAAATGCTTTGGAGTTCTACAAGTGATTTTGCTAAAAAAAAAAGAAAAAAAAGAAAAAAAAGAGAAAAAAAAAAAAAAAAAAAAAAAAAAAAAAAAAAAATCTTCTTCAAAGTAATTGATACAATAGAACAAGTCATTTGAATAACTTATTGAAATATTAAGAAAGTATTTATTCACGTTAGCGTTGTGAGTGCCAGGCCCGACCCTGGGCATGGGCAGGCTGGGCGACGGCCCAGGGCATCATACAAATAGGGGGCATCATGCTATAACATGACTTGAGCTTTCAAAGTGTAAAATAGTGTGTTTAGGACGGAAAATATAATATTGGCTTAGTTACATAAACTAAATTTTGAAAAGCTGCTTTATGAAAGAAAAGAAAACAAGCCAATGTGTGTTTTAAGGCTAGTGACAATGCACTGGAAAAAATCGTTCGCTCACTTCGTTCGACCGATCTCCAAATCGGTTGTCACCACTGTGACAATATCGGTTGCCGGAGGAAAACTCACAAATCGTTCGCATATTCAACCGATGTGAAACAAAGAAACATTTGGATTTTGTTGCGTTTGAATATTTAAAAACCAGAAAAGAGAGGTGATGATGCAATATGTGTTGCCACCGTAATGAGAGGTGAATATAGGTTGAGGAGAGAGAATACTGATGAGGCAGCCGGAAAGATGATGTAATATAGGTTGCCAGTGTCACTAGCCTAATGAGAGAGTTTCATGAATTGCAGTAGTTTTGTTGGGGAAGACAAACATATGGGCATATGGCTGTAAAATTATCGCTCGTTGGGTCGGTCCTCAAGTTATTTTTTGTTTCTTTTCAATATGAAATTATTATTATTTAAGCTTACAACTCAACCCTTTTATTTTGAATTTTGTCTATTACATTCCACATAATATATATCTCGAACTCTTTTGTGGCCTTGCAGGATAGACCAAATTTAACACCATATTTCGTGAAAAAACCCATATTTCTTTCATAATATACTAATTTTAATATTCCTCATATTTTGATTTTGATAAAAATAAACACTTCATGTAAGTATAATTTATGAAGTAGTACTTTGTATACCTAGCTATTACATTTATTTTTATTCATCTATTTTTTTGCCTGAAAAAAAAACACTGTAGAAGATTTATACTAAGTTGAATTAGAAATAAAATGATACTCTCATTCTAGGAATTAAACGAAAAAAGGGCACACTTCGATCATCTCGCCTAGGGCATCATAAAACTCAAGACCGGCCCTGGTGAGTGCACTAACACTCTGTCCCCGAGTTTATTTTTTGGAGTGAAAGGGAAAGGTTTTGGATGGTAATAAAAAAACTTTGTGTTCCAGAGATTTTTTAAGAGGGGAAAGGAAAGTAAAGGGTAGTAAATTACATTAAAATTACTCTCCTAATTTACTTCCCAAATTGGGATGAAATGGAGTGAAGTTGATTTTAAAGTTTTTTTTTTTTTTTTTGTTACCTCCTTCTCTTTTCTTTTCAACTCGGAAACACAAGATAAAAAAAATATTTTTTATTACTCTCCTTTTTACTTCACTCGTTTTTCCCTCTCCATCTCTCTTTCTTCCGTTTTATACTCGGGAACAGAGCGTAAGATAAAATAGTAGCCCCAAACTAAAACTTCCAACTTGCTTGCATACATATGTTCACAATGACAATCTTCAAAGAAATCATGAAAAAGGGTTCAAGTAATGACAACACTAATACACACAATGTTAACAGTCGATCAGAATTTAATCCATGACAATAATTAATCACATCAAAACTAGTTATTAGAGACTGATTTTGCACCAACAACTAATGCTAAAGAGTTTATTGCATGATCATTGCGTATAGTTAAATAGTTTTCAACACGAAGCAAACTCTAAGAAGATGTCATCATGATCCAATTTGATTAATGTGCTGTAATACCATTTTAATAATGAAACGCTAGTTTAGCATCAACCGAAGCTCGAGAAAGTCGCGTAATCCGCGATATAAGTTTCTCATGTCGATTGTAGCTTTTCGATTTGTTGTTTCTAAGGTAGAGAATAATATCTTGCAAGAACATCCCATGCTTGAGCAAAAACTTAACTAGGTGAATGTCATTCTCGTCGATTCCATGAATTTTTACAACCTTTAGATTACGAAGAAGGGGTTTCAGATCTTTAATTTGAGATTCCCATTGATGTTCTTCCCAAGAACTCCTTAAATCTCTCAAGATGGTATGCTACGAAAAAGAGAAAACCATCAATTAATTATTCACGTGTAAACTTTATATGGATATATTTGTAGTTGAGTTTGTAGTACTTACTCCTGTTAGAGGGTTGTAAGCGTTGATAGTTAGTGTGTGGATCATAGGACAGACCTTGAGAACACTTGCCAAACATGTATCACTGTTAGTGTGTAATTCCAATGATTTGAGCTTCTTGAATGATTGGAAAAGGGTATTCGCGAGAGGATTGTTCATCGACATACCCTGTTAAAAAAAAAAAAAAAAAAAAAAAAAAAAAAAAAAAAAGCTTATGACAAGAGAGAGAGGGAAATATAGATGTAATTAATTATACAGTTATCAATGGCAAAAATAACAAGCCTTTTTGCTAATCACTCCAACTAACATGTTGTGCAAGTATTTGTATGTGGTTAATTAATAAATACACTAGAACAACAATACAACGAAAATTAAAAATGAATATATAAAATACCTCAACCAACGGGCTTTTTAGCGTAAGAGACTCAGCATGAGATAGTCCAGAAAGAAAGTCAGATAAGCATTGGAGCTTATTGGAATCACGATGCACGTAAACTACAGTTGCAAAAGTAAAGCTTAACTTAACCTCATGCATGCAAACTAGATTTTGCATACAAGTCTTCCTAGGAACCGAATTATACGTCCAAACAAAGGTGTGCAATCTCACGGAATCAACTTGAAGCCAAGTCTTTATATCGTTATAGTACTGAAAGCAATTAAAAACCCTCAATGTCTCCAATTTTGGAGACAAAACTTCCAATCCTTGTAACAAACTACAATTTTCTATGACTAGTTCTTTTAATAATCGACAACCAACTCGAAGATGTTTCAAATCTAAACAAGAATCAAAGCACAGTTTTCTAAGCTGCGGAAACGAGCTATCTGTGAACATATCAAGTAAAGAGGGCTGTTTATCTTGTTTAACTTGAAATAACGACAACTCTCGAAGTGTTTGAAACCCTGATCTCATTATCTTGGATGGAGGTAACCTAAAGCCAGGAGTAGATTTCACCTTCAAAATCCTTAAAGAATCATGAGTAATCAAGCTTCTAGGAAAGTTAAATATGTCCTCAGTTGCAACACTAATGTCGAGTTCTTGCACTCCTAGCCTAACCGCATTACGTGCTAATGCATGGAGCCCAGAAAAGCTCATAAAAGCACCGAAACGAAGGATCCTAACATCCGAATTCAAAAACTTGTGACGAAGAAATAAAATGTTAGTGATCACACTGGCAATGTTACTTAAGGTAACATATTCTGTTAATTTAATTCCATATGGGATAAGGCTTGTAAAATCGAGATCGGGGAATGTGTACCAAAGTGACCTCCATCGTTTCGACAAGATGCTTGTTTTCACGATATATTTGATAGAAAGAAGGGTTAAAATGTGATGAAGAACATCATTAGGAAGATCGGTTATCCGATCTTTGTGACATGTGTAGTTTTCATGATTTGCGTTACGAAGCTTTCGTCTCTTTGCAGATCTTGTTTCCATTGAATTGTTTGTTTCGATCTTGATTGGTGTTGTGCGTGCAATGATATATGTTTGATTTAAATGTACGTTTTTGGTTGTTATGTGGTGTATGAAAGAATAATAAATTAGGGTTTGAAAAATTCAACAACTGAACTTGAACGACGTAATACGAGAGGACCGCTAGAGTTGTTTCGAATTCGAACTATAATACAGATGTACATTATCTTCAATAAAACTTAATAAATACTTTTCCTATTGAAAATATATCACTTTTTATAGCCGAGATATATGTTATACGTTTATATATTTTTTTATAAATAATTTAAAATTGATACGATCAATGCATATATTAAGAGTGATTTATTGCTATCACTACAAGAAAAAAGGGCAACATGAACTCATAATTTTATTTTATTTTATTATTATTACTAGTTATAATACCTGCGTACATGCGGGTTTTTTAAATTTTTTGAATCATATATTTTTATTTAATAAAAAACAAATAATTTAATTTTTGTTTTTTTTATTTATGATGTTTAATTAAAGTTTTTTGTTATTAAAGATGATTATTTAAAAATTTTAATCCTATTATTAATAATTAAATCTTATCTATATTTTTTGTATTTATCTTCTACTTTTGTTACGGATAAATATAAAATATTACCTAATAAGAAAATAATCTTTTTTTTAAATAAAATTATTACTAAATAAAGTATGAATGCATTTTTTTGAAATGAAAAATTCCCAATAAGGGTTTTATTTTATTATATAAAAGATTATTATTATTATTGTATATACTTTTCTTTAATGGAAATTATGATAACTTCAAAACATGTTAATATAATTAAAAAAAAAAAAAAAAAAAAAAAAAAAACACCCTTTTATAAATATCCTTTCAAATATGAACTATGTAATACTGGTAAATTATGATAATAATCTTTCAAATGTTTAGCTACTCCATTATTCCCTATAAAGTTTTTTATTTATTTACTTATTTATTTTAAGAAAGGCAATAATTTTATTTAAACAACCTAGCAAGAAGCTAGAAAGTACATCGGTGAAACACTTACCAACACGACCATATCAATACAACGACCCTAAAATAAACATCGTGAATAACCAAACAATCAAAAGAATAAAACTCCACCATCTCAATCCGAAAACGCTAACCACTCAAGGGCAATCACCTTATAAGAAGTATGGAGACAAATGGAAACCACAACACGATCACGACCACAACTTTGACCCTTGTACAAAACTCACCGAAATCTCTAACAAACCAATTTGAACCACACTATCGAGCGAGGTGGTGGCATGGCGAGATGCAAAAAGAGTTGATAGAGAAATACCCTCAATTGTTCGAGAACCACAAGTTCAAATAATAGCCCTTGATCATTGCTAAATGACCTTATCCGTACAACGAACCATAAACATGACCTCACCCGTATACAACACACCCGAACATCAATCCCACTGCCCGAGCCATCACCATCACCACGAGCTCACAACCACCACGAGCTCAACGACCTCACAACCACCACGACCTCACCATCACCAACACGACCTCACAACCCCAACGACCTCAAACCACCATGATCTCACAACCACCACGACCTCACAACCCCCACGACCTCACCATTACCACAACCTCTACGACCTCACCATCACCCCCTCACATCTACCACGACCTCAGCATTAACACGACCTCACAACCAACAGGACCTCACAATGCCCACGACCTCACAACCCCCACGACCTCACAACCCCAACGACCTCAACCACCACGGCCTCACAACCACCACGATCTCACAACCATGACGACCTCACACCCCCCCCCCGACCTCACCATCACCACCTCACGACCAACACGACCTCACCATTACCACAACATCACAACCTCACACCCCCATGACTTCACCACCACCACCTCACAACCGCCACGACCTCACCATTACCACAACCTTTACGACGTCACCATTACCCCCTCACATCCACCACGACCTCACCATTACCACAACCTCACAACCCACACGACCTCACCATCACCACTACCTCACATCCAACACGACCTCACAACCACCAAGATCCCACCAACACCACGACCTCACCATCACCACGACCTCGCCATCTTCAACCTCACGATCTGAACCACACAGCCACTTCTACCCTAAAACAACCAAACTGATCCACCGATCATACCAAACCAAAAACAACCCATAAACACAAGGATCCTAGAGAAAATGATACGAAAAATCGCCAAAAAGAACAATCTATAAAACTTTATTAATCGAAAACTGAAAATGAAATGGTAAAGTATCTACAAAGAAGAAGGATTGAAGAAGGTCTCTCCGGACCGCCGGCCTAAGCCGACGGCCGGAGAGACAATGATGGCGGTGGTGGGTTTAGGGTTAGGGTTGGATTGGTTTTTTTAGAGAGAGGGTGGAGGATTTTTTTAGAGAGAGGTAGTTAATTGAATTACCTTCATTCCTATAAAGCTTTTATTTATCAACATCGTAACTTTCTAAATACTATTGTTTTAGAAATTTAACAATGAACTTTTTCTCTTTTTTCATTTCTTCCCTCTTAATAAAAATTGCAACAGCGGTTACAAAAACCAGCTTAAACTTTAAGTTTTTACAGGTTTTCATATAACAAATTTCATTTATTCGTTATTTACTATTTATAAAAATTTACGAATTGTATTTGAATTATATACATTGTAGACTCATTACAATAATTGGGATTAATTTATGGAAGAGTTTTTATATACGTTATACTCTTAGAGTGTAAACTATTTAATTAAAAAAAATTGCTGGTATAATTTGAGTTTTTACAATTACAATATAATTTGCATCATATAATTTAGCTATAAAAAAACACATGAATATCAAATTATATAGATAATGCGTTTGGCAAAGACAGTATAGTAATTAAGTGATTATATTATAAAAGTTTTATCAAATAATATAACGAGGGTCATATTTACTATTAATACATTGAGTGAGGGAGAGTATAACTTATGTCAATAAGATATATTCAAAATCATAATTTTTATACTTTTTGAAAAGATCTCTTGGCTAAACAAAAGTTCAACTTTTTTTGTCTTATAAGACTACTACAAAAACATACAGACTTCATAAATTATTCATAGATTAATCGATAACTTTTAACATTTATATTTTGGTTGTAGTAAGCGTGAAAGTGATTGAATAGACAAAAGAACTCCCACAATGAAGCGTGGACCATTTACCCTCGTTATTTTACATTTGGCATATAAGATGCAATCAAGATATATACCATTTACAAGAGTATTTTTGAGGTTGAACCTAAATATAAAATATAAAGCTTAGCCGTATGCTTTCTCCGCTGTATATATCGAAAATCTCTTTAATTTGATGATGAAGTACCTCAAACCACTCAGCTTATATCTTGACTTGCTAAAGCTGCATACTTCGAAACGATTGCTTGGTCTTAGTGTTGGATTTGACACTTTTTGGAATCATTAATTGTGTTAGTGTGGCAATTTTGAGTTTTGACAACAAAGTTGTTTCACTTTATTGTGTTTTGGACAAGAAGGAAGGCAATAACCGCGGGATAGCATCTAATTTACAAGATTTGGTATCGGGATTTTTGATGTCTGGCTTATTGTATGTTGGATTACCAACGGATCCGTGGTATGCTGCCAAAAGGAGAAAAAAAATTCAATAAGCTTTCTAAGCGTATGTTTGGCAAAACAGGCTGAAGGTGTATGCTGTATGTTGTAAGCTGTAAACTGCAAGCTATTAATATGAGCAATAAGTTACATTTTTTTTCAATAAAAATGTTTAGTAAATTACTTGTTAACTATAATTATAAGATGTAAAATAATATAAATGATATATTTATAATTGTAAACTACTATAAAACATAAAAATGATAAACTTATTATAATAATAATAACTGTATTGCTTTAAGACAACATGTTTATGGTAGTTATTGACAACATGCATTCCATATTAATGTAACAATATCATTTCGGATCCGTTTCATCTAATTAGATGTTCCTTGAAAGACATTTTCACTATTTGTTCCATGGTTTTTGTTAGAGTCATAAAATGTATATCACATATCATAATCCTAATACTATAACACATAGAAACCTTTTGTTATGTTAGAAAATATTGCACAATAGAGATTTAAACTTACCATTGAGACTTGAGAGTTGGAGAAGTCTATTGCCGTTGGAATATTAGCAAATTAAGGTTATTGGAAAGACATCATTATTATATATGGTTGGAAGGTATATAAGTAATTTTACTTTTCAACAGTCTGAGAGTATTTTGAACGCTTCATGAACTAGCTTTTTATTTAAGAGCTATTTGTTTAAAATAAAAGCTTGAATTTGATATATCCAAACAGAGCTACTTATTTTAGAGAAGATTATTTTTGTAAAAGTTCCGAATAAATGTCAACCAAACAGACCCTAAGATGAAAACTTGAATTGGTTTCGTATAGCGAAGAAGAGTACTAAAAATCATGGCCTCGCCAATGTATAACGAATCCATCAAAATATGACCTAAGGTTGGCAAACCAGTATAGAGATAAAAAGTATATATACTACTAGTGGAATGTTATATGACTATATTGTTTCTATGAACAAGTATGTCGAGACTGAGCTAAACAAAAGAACATCACCCTTGTGGAATGATGTTGGATATATGCTGAAAATGTAACTTTTATTAGAATATTCACATACTTTAAGCGTTGTTGGCTATGTGAAGTCTATTTACCATGTTTACATTATTTTTTATTTTTATTTCTTAAGTTTAGTAAGCATCATCATTTATTTTTGTTGTTTGTTATTTTTTTACGTGGGTTTCCGACTCGACATTGCTAGCCGACTAATAATAGGGCGACTAACCTTTTTAATAGCTCAGAGTTGGCGTAGATGAGAGAAACTGCAATCATTGGGGAAATGTTGCAAAAAGTTAGTGTTTACTTTTTAAGAAAGTATTCATTTTAAATCATAGAAATAGCCACCTACATGCGGGATAACACACAAAGAAGTTTGGAACATAAGATATATACACCCTCTGTCCCAAAAAAATTATAGTACCCGTTTGACTTTTAAACTCTTACTTATTCAAGTTTAATCTTAAATATTTTTGTTTGTGTTATATAACACTTGATGGAATTTATATCAATGAAAATACATTCAAAACCAAAGCCATTCATATATTTTGCATTAAATATTATATAACACAATAAAAAATACTTAAGGTCAACGTTGAATAAGAAAGACTAAAAAAGTCAAACGAGGACTATTATTTTGGGACAGATGGAGTATTCGCTTTACTAGATAAAAAGGGTTTTGTGGATTACTATGGTATGATAGGTAAACATTCTACAGTTAAGTGTGTTCATAAAAAAAGTAATACCGGTTTAGGTAATTTGCCAAAAAGTTTTCACATAAGATTCATAAAAGCAAAGTCGTTAGCCAACAAACAAAGCAGTCAATGATGTGTTTTTGTATCACAAAGACAACCATCCACACATCAATTGACCTACAAGGGAGATGTTTGAGATATAAGTAATAAATATTATGGCCTTTTATAGGGACAACGCATTTTGTGGACAACTGTGGACCAATCCTATCAGAAATCTGCAAGTAAACGTGCTCATTTGAAAATAATACCGGTTAATCTGCTAAGAAGTTGTTGATATAAATAATGCGTAAAAACGTTATTAATATTTTTCGATATCCTTATGTTTTGACGATCACAAAATATAAAATCATTAAACGTAAAATCATTACGTAAATAAGTATTTAGTGACAAAATATCATTATATCCAACTAATTCACTTAAGGTATGAATAAACAAGTGTCTAATACATTTTATGATCAAAGGAAGGTTTATTTACTAATTACAAATTATATAAAATGGTAAAAACATTTTATATATTTAAGAAAAAACACTTTTGGTAATTAAAGGAAAATGTTTATTTCATAATAGATAAATGAATTCAAATTTTTAGCCAAATTCAGTTAAATTTTCACCAAATAAACTTTCCCCAGAAAAGACAAAGAAATCATGCCGTTACAGTGGGCGGCCCCCTTAATTATAAGGGGCGGTGTAGCACCCCAACCCCAGAAGGGTTAAGTGCAATATTATGGAGTCAATTCAAAACACAAGTGAACGGAGATACAATACTAATTCAAAACTTACAAGATAACAAAAGAAACCTACTCAAAATACAAGGTACAAAAGGGAAAACAATAATCTTAGTCCATCATAGATGCTTCTAATCATCTCTAAGTCCAGCAAGTATCTAACAGGGTGAAGTCTTTTAAGCCCAAAAGCAAAACCTCCGTCCATAACTCAGCTTCCTACTAAACCTGCCGCAGGAAAAGAAATGCGGCTGAGCTTACAAAGCTCAGTGAACAGATATCGAACGAATAACAATACAATACAAAAGAGATATGATAAGCAAAGGAATACAAAGATAGTTTGCATATGGTGTCAATGGATAATCAAAGGTTGTCAAAGGTTAAGTATAAAGGTTAAGAGTATGATGTAAGATGTAATGTATGCGGAATTCAGTATTTTCCCCAGGCCCAATCAATTAATCAATACAATACAATAGTAGCCCAATATGGAGTAGCTAGCTCCCAATATGTGAGGGGTTGCAATGCACGCACACCCAGTCATCAATCAATGTAGCAAATATCAATGTAGTCAATACAATAGTCACAATCAATCAATCAATCAAATCTAGGATGCATCCATACGCCCCTGCAGGCCAATAATAATCATAACAGTAGTCGATAACAATAATCAGGGACGGTGTGGTACATCTCTCCAACCACACTAGAGTACATAACACTGGTGCATCAATGCTATGGTTGTGGCTATTCCACAACAAGTAATACCTGGGTAAATACTGAAGGGTCATGTAGTCAAGGTTCAATATCAAAGTATAAGTGACAAGTCAAAATCAAAGGTTCAATGTCAAAGGTTCAATATCAAAGGTTCAGTATCAAAGGTTCAGTATCAAAGGTCAATGTCAAAGGGTCAATCAAAGATGTAATATCAACGGGTCAAAATGGAGAGGTCAAAGCCAAAGTTCCCAATCCACAAGGTTCACTATTCCAAGTTCCAAAGTACCATAGTCCATAAATCAAAAGGTCATAATGAGAGTTTAAAATAAAGTTCAATTTAGCAGGTTCTCATCACTTGTTTAAAAATGTTCGTAGTACAATCCCATTTAAAATGTTTACAACAAAGGTTCATTTAGCAATTACTTTCCAAAAGATGATATTTGTAAAAGTGATCTTTAATAAAGGTTTCCATAAAATCCTTCTTTAAAAATGCTCTTTATGAATTTATATAATTCTATAGATAAGTAGTTTTAAATCATATTAAAAGTGCCGTTATAAAATAGTTTATCCTTTAAATGTTTCCATGTCAAAATTTAAGAAAAGGAATTTCACCTCCCTTTATATTATCACAAAAGAACACTCAAAGTCTCATAAGGGTTTCACCTCTCATTACAATATCCCAAAGAAAATCCAAGGTCTCACAAAGGTTCAAAGGTTAAGGTCACAAAAGGTCATCGAACGGATCATAAAAGTTCAAACGAATAACAATAGGACCACAAATACCGGTGAAACACATCAATCATAGAGCCAAGTGCGAAGGATCATAACCAAGGCCAAACGGAAGTCATAACACGATAATCAAGTCAAAGACAAAGTCAAGAGAGAGAAAGTGTGCACTCTTACTAAAAGAGTACGAAATATCTGTACCTTTGCCGAGTCAAAACAAACCGAAATCAATGAAAGGAGAACGGTCATCCCCGCTTCACCAAACCTAAAAGCTTGTGAAAACGGATCACGAAGAGTTCAAAATCACTTAAGTTTCCTCTTTTAGTAAGTCTCCGAAATTGTAATTTAATACTTTAAGGTTATGATAGACAATCATTAATATTTAAAGTTAAAATGACCGATATAATAGTTTGGATCTAAAATGTCAATATTATAAGTTTAGGGTCTAAAATGTAAATTATCAAAATTAAATATTAAAAGTCACATAAAATTATTTTAAGGTTTATTTAATAAATTAATATTAGGATAATAATTTTGTACCCATCATTATAATTTTATATAATTTATTAACGTACCCACGACCTTAATATTTATGCCGCGACGATCCAAGATTTTTATAAAATCATGTAAGACTTGTCTATAACCCGACATCGGTTCACTTCATCCATATACACACGACACCTTTATATTTTGAAAGTAAAACAAATTCGTGATACCCACTTTGATTTAAATACAATCCGAGACAACACCTTCATTTTTGATTAAGGATAAGCAACATAAAACAAGTTCCAACCAATTACTTCATATCAGATATATATATTATACGCATACAATTTAACAAGTCAAGACCTCTACTGAAATCATATTTAAACACTATTGTTAACGTAAACAACCATGCGCATATTAGTGTCTTAAAATATCATCATTCTTTAAGTTTTATATCAGGTTATTAGTGTATAACAATACATTATATTAGTGCCTTAAAATATCCGATCATAAGTGATATATCAAACGTATTCGAAGTCCCAAAACAGAAGTAAGGGTCGACACATTTATTTCATAGATTCATGCTTACGTGACGTTTATATAAGTATGGTATTCTGGTTTGATCACTAAACACACCCACGAGTACTCCTTATGCGAACCAATCATCAATGAAAAGGAGAAACACCAACTCGGTAAATATGTACGTTTTGTTCACTCGTTATTATGTGTCGACTTTATGATTTTATGAGAACTCGTAAATGATTTTAAACATGCAGCCGTATTGAAAAACATATCACGATGATCGAACAGAAATGAATAAAAGGAATCGAACAAGGTTTTGATACTATACCCTCGCAGCGTGTTTATAAGTATATATTTTTTTTCAGGTTACCATGCTTTATACGATTAACAAGAGATCAAAACGAAATGAAAACGAAACACGGATTGATACGTTACCATGGTGATCGGATGGACAGAAAATGAGGCCTCACAAAACCAAAACCCACGACATGATTCAAAACAAATCACACCCTTGTCGACTCCTTTAATCACGATCAACACCACCATGAACAGCCTTCATACCCTTCTTTTTATGGATCGAAATGAGAGAAAATATGTATGCCGCCACCTTCTTTTGTTTAAAGAATAGGTTTTTAGTGTTTCTTGAGATGACCAAAGAATCGATTTGTAGCAGATTTGTTGGTTTACTTTTCTTGTTTTATCAAAGTGGTGAATTTCAATGTTGGAGGAAAATATACGGTTAATAAAAACGAATGGAATAGATGGGTATCAAGTAGGGTAAGTCGTATATTTAGGAGGTGATTGAGTGACTAATGTGATGATTTGTCGAAATTTTAGGAGAGTGGGTGAGAAGGTAATTTGTTAACATATAGTTACTAAAATTCCAGAGCGTGTGTGCGAACGCAATTTAAAAAAAAAACAAATCGGTCCATAACTATTAAACGTGTGATAATATACTTAAGATATTAAATCGGGTACAATTTTAGTTTTCCCAAGTTTTAGTATTCATATAACGTTATTGTTCAATTATTAAAGATTAAATACTTAGGTTATAATTAAAATGAAATGTCTTGCATTCTGATTCGTCTTTTCAAAAGTTTTAAATTAGAGTGGCATTTTAGGTATTTAATAAGTTTAAAATTTTCGGGTTTTACAACTCTTCCCATCTAAAAAGAAAATTTTTGTCCTCGAAAATTGAAGTGAAAAGAAACGGAAAACACAACGGACTGTGAACAGAAATGTGAATAACTTGTTTCTCATGACTCTATCTTGGTGATGAAATAGCTTCGGCTTCCTCAGAAAAGTAGATCCAGATCGAAAGAATAATATACCAAACGTAACAGATGATAATCGTTTTCTCTCGGAAGAGATACATAGAATACGTAGGACTTGACGGATATATCGTCCGTGGAATTTGGTTAGACAAATCAGATGAGGACATATCGAATAGCAGAAAACATGAGAGGTGGTAAACACGTTAATCTTCAGATTCTCAAATAGTCTCGTCTTCAATATAACTTTTCAAAAGTATTCTCATATACAGACAGAATATTGTTCCTCAAAATCCAAAATCTCATGTCTTAACTCATAACAGATCATCAAGAACCGATTCATCGAATGTGATACGTACATATAGCAAAACATAGGTGTACTCCATCATACTAATAGATCGAATCTATACAGACAGAAAACAGATTGATCAATAACATCAAATGGCAGGAAGCTCTACAATAGAACTTAGGATTTTTATCAGTAGCATAAAAGTCAAACAATCGCATGTCGAATACCCAAACATATCAAAAAGTACGACGATAAGGTGGATCAAACGTACAGATCGAAAGAATCCTAAAGTCTCACTATTCGCAGATAGTCGGAAAAAAAATAGAAATCTAAAGCTCCTTTAAGGCACTTCTCAAGATATCCTATGAACACAATAAGTGCACGTTATATGATGTGAGTGTTATCACGTTGGCCAGGCGTCATAATACTAGCATCATATAAATATGCCCTCATGATGATCATACTTTATCTCAATCAGTGAAAAAAATTTACAAATCCCCCTAACAGTCCAACTAACTCCTGGGTTAGACCTATTCAAAGATCTATAATGAAACGATGTCGAACAAAACAAACGAAGCTCGAAAAGACGTAACAAAATCAAACAATCATCAGAAAGAAAGAAACATGTCGCTAAGGCGTCAATTCCTCCATTAAAAGGTTCGTTTCAAGAATTCGTTTCCTGGGAATCTTTTTATGCCCGAGTAGTCAGTCTTCATCCATCTTTCAATCTGAGAGTGAAACGAAATCACTAACTTGAGATTGGTTCCTCAAGCCTTTTGCAGTTTCTTCTTGGAATGTGACCAAGTAATGTGAGCCTCTGGTACGATCTTCAATCTCCTCATCATCCAGTCTGCTTCCACTCCCAATTCATCTTAGTACGACTAAGATGAATAGGGAAGTGAGACTGTATGTTCTTCATCAGCTCCAGGTTCGCTGTCTTGATCAGGTTCCTGTGTACTGCTCGTCCAATCTTCCGTCTTGCGAGGAATGTCATCAACTCTCCAAAGTAGTTACCGTTATCCGTCCTCTTCAGGTCCTATCCAGCTCCATCCTTCGGTGGAAAAACTTGGTGGTTCAACAAGAATCATAACCGAAATTTCAGGGTGCCAAAACATAATTCACACGAAAGTGTTCATCTCTTGGTGGACAAAATAGGTGCAAGGGAACTTCATAACCGCGAAACTAACGTGCGAGCCT
>JARVZY010010390.1:0-24208 GCA_030686995.1 Artemisia argyi | reverse complement strand
TTCGGGAAGCAATGGCAGAAAACCCTTGGATTGAAGCAATGCAGGAGGAATTTCTTCAATACCTGTTACATGATAGTTGGGAACTTGTTGAACGACCACTTGATAAACGCGTTCTTGATCTCAGGTGGTTGTGGAAGAACAAACTGGATGAGGAAATGACTGTCATTCGCAACAAAGCTCGTCTCGTGGCTAAAGGATATCCACAAGAAGAAGGGATAGATTTCGAAGAATCATTCGCGCCTGTAGCTAGACTTGAAGCAGTCCGGATTTTCTTAGCCTATGCAGCTCACAAAAACATCACAGTCTATCAGATGGACATTAAGACTGCATTCTTGAATGGAACTCTGAAAGAAGAAGTGTATGTGAGTCAGCCAGAGGGATTCATCGACAAAGATCATCCAGACTACGTCTACAAGCTTAAGAAAGCAATTTATGGTTTAAAACAAGCTCCAAGAGCGTGGTATGACGAACTATCATCTTTCTTGCTCAAAAACAATTTCACAAAAGGAACGGTTGATGACACCTTGTTTATCAAAAAGTTTAAAGATGACATTTTGATCGTTCAAATTTACGTGGACGACATTATTTTTGGATCAACCAATCCTAACCATTCAAAACATTTTGAAAATCTCATGAAAAGCAAATTTGAAATGTCCATGATGGGGGAACTAAAATTCTTTCTTGGTTTACAAATACATCAATCCCCTCGTGGTATTTTTATCAATCAAGCTAAATATACGATAGAGATTTTGAAAAAACATGGAATGGAAAATTGTGATTCTGTTGGTACACCAATGGTCACTTCACCAAAAATAGGTGCTGATTTGTCTGGGAAACCCATTGATCCGAAGAAATATCGGAGCATGATCGGTTCTCTCATGTACCTGACTGCTAGTCGACCCGATATTCAATTTGCTGTTTGTTTATTAGCACGGTTTCAGGCAAAGCCTACCGAACTTCACCTCAAAGAGGTTAAACGGATCTTTCGGTACCTACGAAGCACCATTAACATGGGACTTTGGTATCCGAAGGATTCGGAGTTTAATCTAACAGCATTTTCAGATGCAGACCATGCTGGTGATCAAGTAACAGCAAAGAGTACATCAGGTGGAGCACAATTTTTGGGTGAAAAGCTTGTAAGCTGGTCTTCAAAGAAACAGGATTGTACTGCGCTATCAACCGCCGAAGCCGAGTATGTGTCTCTATCTGCGTGTTGTGCCCAAGTTCTTTGGATGCGGACACAGCTCACAGATTATGGCTTTACTTTTGACCGAATACCTATGTATTGTGACTCAAAAAGTGCCATAGCCATCTCGTGCAATCCCGTACATCACTCTAAGACGAAGCATATCAAAGTCCGCTACCATTTCATCAAAGAACACGTGGAAGAGGGTACTGTTGAATTATTTTTCGTTAAGACTGATTATCAACTCGCCGATCTATTTACTAAAGCCCTTCCAAAAGAAAGGTTTGACTATTTAGTTCGACGAATTGGCATGCGAAGCCTAACTCCTAAGGAGCTAGAACGTCTTCTCGAATCTTCTTGAAAAATGTTTTCAAAATCGCTTCGCTGTAAATATTTTTGAAAAAAACAAAATACAAAATTTGAAAAACCAACAAAAACAAAATACAAAAATATAAAATTTCAAAAAACACAAAAACAATATAAAATCAAAAAAATCCAAAAATATTCTTCTCACGACATGTCTCTCGTATAAATCAATATTCTGTACGTTTCTAGAAATGTCATTCAACAATGATACGGACATGTACAGATGCTTGAGCGGGAGTTCTTTTTAATGTTTTTCTAAAACATGTCGTTTCTCAAAAGTTTCTTCACAATGGCTTTCGTATACTTCAGTACGAAACCCGTACGTTTAACGATGACTTCTGATTATTTTCAAATCAAGGACTCGTACGTTCAATGACGAACTCTTTTTCAAAAAGTTCGAGTCTAAACAAACGAAAAAGATTTTAAGCATAAACTCGTTTTCAAACAAAATTCTTGAGCACTTTTTCAAGTTTGTTCAAAAGATTCTCTCAAAATCTCTCAAAATGAGTGCTCAAGAAAACTCCCTCGAAACCCTTAAATTAATTTTAAATATGCTATCATTAAGGGGGAGTATAAACAACTAAAATGTTCCGATTTCATGCAAAATCAAATCTGTCTTTCTCTCCAAAAAGCCTTTTATTAATCAGTTGATATCAAAAATATCACGATATGCTATTTTTGAGGGGGAGAAGACATGATTAAAATGTGATCAAAGATGTTTAAAGATTGTGGCTGAATCTCAGAAGAGCTCGACTCAGTATGTACCAATGAATTGACGAAGCTTAAAATGTCAGTAATCGAAAAGACTTGTCCTGGACGGGTAATAATTTCAAGCTAGTCTAACTAGTGATGTAAGCGTGTCTCGAATAGGACTTGTCTGAGTAGAATGTACCATATCGAGAGACTTTCTTTGGACTTGACCAGGACGGGTAATAACTTCAAGCTAGTCTAACTAGTGATGTAAGCGTGTCTCGAATCGGTCATGTTCGCTGAAAGTGGATCAATTCAAAAAGTGCAAACTCCTCTCGCATGTGCAAATTTCTAAAAAATTCATGAGCACATGTGAAGGGGGAGTTCTTCAAAAGAAATGCAAAAACTCTCGAAGTGTCAACAAAATGTGTTTTATATTCATAAACACTTTGAGAGATTTTCACAAAAGGTTTTATGGCATGTGATCAACAATAGGATAGTCATGGAGTTATAAGGTGACTAAGGTTAGGGAAAACCGTCCTATGATCCGCCAGAGCCGGAGGGATCTACCCAAGGACAATTCCAATAGAGTAGAATTAGAAGTCCTTAGGTATGATTGAAAAAAAGGAGAAAATGAGAAAGGAGAAAGAAGGGGTTGAAGAATTAAAAAGAAAAGTTATGACAAAGGGTGAAAAGAAATAGCCCTCCATATGTTCAACCTTAGGGCAGACACCGGGTTCAACTCATATGCTACTGGTTGTTACTAAGGTGACACCGGTATTGAAGACAAAGACGTCATGGACCCAGTGACGCACTGCACTAAACCTTCTTAACCACTCAAGTTCTCTTAAAAGAGCTTGTTTCATTCTCACGGGGAACCGGTGTAATCTATCGACTTGTCTCTTAGAGATGGTTGATATTGAAGCAGGAGACCTCTCCCTAATCTCCGCATAGGAAACCAAATGTGCACTTATCGAGTCTAGAGCCTCGAGATTCATCAAAAGATCTCATAGGAACACATGATATTTCTACACTGGTTGTTCATCATTAAGGACACCAGATGTAAACTTAAGAGTCCTACGCAGATCTTAGCAATCTGCCAGAACATTTATGAGAGGATTCACACTTGTGATTCTCAGTGATTGAATGGAAATTCCTGCTAGGGTCAACATCAAGCAGCCCTGACAGCAGGTCACTTCGGTAATTCTTTATGGGTTACGCTTAGTGTTCGCGGTGGTTTCAAACGGTCTACAGTCGTGGAGTGATCCCCAGCGACTCACCCAGTCATTGAGCTACTTAGTAGGTCTCGTAAGCTCTCTCGAGAGTATCTGACATGGGAACGGCCTTGGTAAGGGTTAGAAGGAGTCTTCACACTATGCTGTTGACGATCTCTAATTCTTATCTGTAAGTACCGGATGTTTTATTGCTAACTGTTTATATGCAGGGACACTTCATCTCCATGGCGACAGATTCCACATGCTCATACATACATCTGGAAGTTAAAGAAAGCTCCCTCAAAGATCTATGCAACACAAAGATCAAAGAAAGATTCTACGCCAAAAAGAAGAATCTACAAAGTATACAGACTAAAGATCAAAGTGAAAGAAAGGGAACTACGTGCATATGAATATCAAAGTCCAAAGATGTATGAGCATGTTGGAATGGCAAACAACCACCACAGACACAGAAGTGACGAAAGGCAGATAACTCCACATCAAGAAGGAACAAAGAACGATGAAAAGTCAGTCATCAAAGATCACAAAGCATGAAGGAACAAAGACTAAAGACTATTCTACAACGACATACAAAGTTAAAGACAAAGAACACGGAAGACCCACTCACGTGGAGCATCATTCGAATGACCAACCCTTAGGGGGAGATTGTTAGCATTAAAAAATATGTATTATGAAGTGATGGTCATTCTCATATTGTAACTTTGTGTCGTTTGTTAAGATTAGTAATAGTTTAGTCATTGGGCCTTGGACTTGGCAAGCTAATATGTTATATGCTATGTTTCATAAGCCTAGTTATCCAATCATGTAACCAAGTCCAAGCCCAAGCCCATAGAAAGCCCATAGGGCATCTCATGTATCTTACTATTTAAACACCTCAAAGGCTCATTTGAGGTGTGTGCTTGTGTGTGTATTTGTGTGTGTTTTCTTTGAATAAAAGCTCTCATATTTCTTATATCTCTCTCTCTATTCACGAATCATATACATCACATATAAGTCACCAAGTCACCATCTTTCTTCTTCTAATCTTCTATTGGTGTGATAAAGTTGTGATATCTAAGGTCCTACAGCACCAAAATATATCTTTGGTACATTAAAATACATTCATGTATTATCTAAATCAGCAACTCAACTTAATTATATATTCATACCTTGAGCAGGCGTAGAAAATCTTTCCATGACAATCATGTGTTGATACTTAATCCTCTTCTAAAAACGCACACAACAAATTGCATTGCACTTTAGTGTGTGTGATGATATCATAAAACTGTAAAAACCACTTATATGTTGCATTATAGTGAGGATAACAACAAAGTTAGTTATAACATAAAATAAGAAAACTTCAGATTAGAACTAAAGGGGTGTTTGGTTATGCTTATTAAAGGTGCTTATTGGCTTATTCAATTATCATAACACAATAAGTTTATGATAAAGCTATAAGCTTTTTTGAGAAGCTTGGTAAAAAAAAACCTCTGAACTCACAACTAATTCTATCATAGCTTAGTGTGTTTATTGTAAAAACACAAATATTAAGTGTAAAAGTTTTCAATAAAATATAAAAAAAAAAAAAAAAAAAAAAAAAAAAAAAAAAAAAGTTACTAAAAGTTGGTGTGTATAACAAAAAAGTTAAACCATAAAAAAGGTTACTAAAAATTATCAGCTAGATAAGGCATAAGCCAAACTTCTGTTTTGATCTCTTTCAGATTCTATCGAGAAGCAAAAAGAGGTTAACACATAAATCATAAGTATAGAAGAACGGTATCTCACATCTGTGATTACCAAATCAATAACATTATCGCAGTATAGTAACGTAATAACTTGATTAAAAACTATATATGCTTGCTTAATAATTCTCATGTACATACTTTAATTTCTTTACAACGGCCAACTATTACGTTTTTTTTTTTTTTTTTTTTTTTTTAGAAGGTGATTGTTATCAAATAAGAATTGTGATGCGTGCATTTTTTATATATATATAATCTAAGGAAAACACCTTCTAAATTAAATAATGACTATCTAACCCATGGTTTTTCTTTATTTTTTTTCTTTTTTTTTAATAATAGCTTTGTATAATGTTTTTAACTGGCAGACATACTGAGGTTGATGTTGATGTTATTGTTTAACTTTAATTATTGATATTATGTTGTACAAAATGTGCAAGTTTAGTAGCACATAATGAGTGTTAATGAAGTTAAAATATGCTTCGTAAAGTTTTTAAAATATTTTTATGGATATATATATATATATATATATATATATATATATATATATATATATATATATATATATATATATATATATTAAGTAACAATTTCATGAGTCGTTGTTATACGTAGAATCACGTATATTTATTTTTATATTATAGTAACTCGTGCTTATCATTTGATATTTATATTCCTGTTACTAATAATTTAGCCGTATTTAATATTCAAACATTTGTAGGCATAAATTAAACTTTTAAATAGAATAATATGAGTCCTTATTTAAAAAAATATTCTAATGAATGAAAGTCTACAACTAACAATATTAAAACTAATTTACATATTTACAAAAAATTTGTAATTTAAATAGATGAAAGTCTGAAACTAATATTAATACTTATGTCATTTTAAACAAAGTTTATATTATAAAGTATAACGGGTATAAAGTGTACGAGTTATTTGTGTTTTTTTTAAGTTATTAAAAAACATGAAAACTTGTAATTTTACACTTAGCTCCTTATATTTTATGTAAAATTCAACCACTAAAGTTTTATTAATTACTTCCTTTATTTTTAAGTTTTTCTTTTCATAAATTTGACACTTATATTTTTATGCATTTTTTTCTAAACCAAATTTCTCCACCAAATTTATTAAGTTTGACCAAAATTAATTTAATTTTGACTTTCTATTGACCAATCGTATTGCTCGATTTCGCCTACGTGACAAAATCGAGCTCTCCTATTGGTCTATTTTTTTTTTCCAACGTGAAGGGTTTTGCAAAAATACTCTGAAATGATGTAATTCTTTTATTATATAAAAGATACACTTAGATAGTTAGATACATATAAACCATTTTATTTGAATGCTAGAAGACGATTATTAGACTCCGGCTCATAATAATCATTAGATGATAAGTTTTATATCACACATTTCGAACCGTCCCAAAACATTATCCCTTTAATCATTCGAAATTATATTTGACCAAAATAACAAACTTTTTACAAAATCAAAATTAGCAAGAATTTGGTCGAAAAGGAAGAAACACAAAAATGGAAACTAACATTGCAATAATTGTGGAAAGTGATCTAAAAATAAACACTAGAAATACAAATGACCAAAAAGGAAACAGGAATTGAAATTGCATCCCACTCCCTACTAGTTTTGTTCCCTTTTAATGCTTACACATGTTTTTTTTCTGCTTGCAAATCCTTTTTTCTTTAATTATGTATTCATGAAAAAAAGAGATGGTAATTAGTTTTTTTAAAAGGTTCTTTCAGTTTCTAAATAGTGTACATCTTACTATGTTCACACGTTAATGTGATGAATATTACACAACATATACCAACTAACAAGTAACTATCACCACCAATTAACCTTTTAATATTATTGATTGTCATTTTTGTATCCCTAATGCACGGTTACTATGCCATTTTTATATTAAATAGTGTACAATAAAGTTCTTCTCGAAAATTTTTGCAATGTGTAAAATTATTATCACAAACAACATATAATCGAAAATTTTGCTCGAAAAAAAATTAATTACGAGTAACTGCTAGAATACACGGTTATGCTGCTAGTAAATAATTATGTATTGATAATCACATTACTTTTTATTAAATACGCTTGTTCATTTTGATAATGTTATTTTTCTTTCACTCATATAATTTCCCTTTTTTAAAGTAAATATGAATCATCATAAAGTCGTATCTTTCATAAATAAAATACCAATATCAACTAGTATGCAAACTGTTTGTTTACAATGTACCACCATATAATCCCATTTTTACTTCAAATTAAGTGTCGTGCCTTCGGGCGGCTTAAGTTGAAGGTTTTCCCCCCATCGGGTTTCGAATTGGTCAAGGATTTCTCCGAAAGAACCGTTCAAAAAAAAATATATATATAATCCCATTGTTGCCCCTTCAATTAAATGCTTAGAGCATTTAATTATAGTATTTAGATGACTCTTTGTTTGCACTCTTCACATTATATTCAAATGGATTTTTCTAACTTGTGCCCTAGGGGCACAAGTTAAGCACACTAAAAGACAACGGGGCCTCTAGAAAAGGATATAGGGATCCACAGAAAAGTACAGTTTCGTGGATCCCTATGTCTTTTTCTGTGGAACCCCACTATCTTTTAGTGTGCTTAACTTGTGCCCCTAAGAGCATGCCCATACGTAACACAAGTTATAAGTTAACGCAGTGCCACGTCAGCGCCACATCAGATTTAACACTTTAACTCAACACTTTAACTTAACACCCACATCAATAACTCATCCTTAACTCAACAACAATTTACAAAAACACTCCTTCATTTAGGGGGTAAAGTGAAACTTTTTTTTTTTTTTTTTACAAAACAAGCACTTTAACTCGCGTTAGTGGCTTAACGTGCCACGTTAACGCGGAATTAACTCGGAAGCATGCAACCACTAACGCACCATTATCTTGCGTTATTTGATGTTAACGTGCTCCATCACGTTACGTGTGCTAATGCTCTAAGGCACAAGTTAGACAAACCCTATTCAAAAGCTACAATTCTTGTTTTAAAAAGGGATTTTTAAACGAGTGTCCTCAAAATATTGGTTAAGATGATTATATAAGAAAATTGTATGCTTATTAAATTAAAAATCGCAATTAATTAATTTATAAGTTTAATAAATGCATATTAAATGCAAATTTTGAATTAAAAAAAAAAAAAAAAAGTTTGTGATAAATTAATGGGAGTTGATACTCCACCACATTTTTTATGCAAATACCACAACTGTGCATTGCAGTGTTGTACAGTACAATATTGTAATGCACAAGTTATGATGCAAGAATCCAAAAATGTGATATTAATGCACCTTAACCAATACCTTAAAGGCAAGATAACCCATCTATACCAATGTTTTAAAACCCGGTTTTTCAGTTGACCCGGCCAAGCCACCGGTTCACCGGGTCACCGGTTCAACCGCCGGGTCGAACCGGTTTTATGAAGAACAAGAAAACCAAAAAAATTAATCAGATGAATGTTATCAACAGTCCAAATGTCCAATGGTGCTTTGTCTTTAAGTTCCATACCTACAATATTAAAACAAAAATTTGCAAAAAACAATCAAATCATTATTTTTAACAGGCTATATACTACAAAGTTCAAACATCAGATTATATTTTATCTCTAATTACTTTTTATTTACCAAAATCTAACTAACATCAAACAACATCATTTTTACTATACAATTAAACATAAAACTATGTTTCTACATACGTACACAACAATATACGACTATATGATAATATAACTTAATCAAATAAAAATTATTACTTCATAAATAAGTAAACACCATTTAATGCAACAAAATTAATGGAAAGTAAATAGAAGAAAAAAAATCAAACTTACCTCATACGGATTGATTGATTTTGGTAGTTTTGTTGGGAAAAAAAAAGAGAAGAGTTTGAGAAGCAAAATGAAAGGGTGTGGTGGGGAAATGAAAGGCTATGGGTGGGTGACGTGATGTTACTTTGTCTGTTTATGAGAAAGACAAACTCACAAAAGTAGTTTTTGTTATTTTAAAATGGAATTAAGACAGAAGACTTTGACCCAGCCGGGTTTATAAAACCGGTTCGACCCGGGTCTTAAGAAACCCGCCGGTTTAATCCGGTTCCGAAACTGCCAAAGACCCGTTTACATCCGGCCCGGTCTCCCAACCGGTTCCCGGTTCAACCGGTTGAACCGGCCGGGTCAACCCGGGTTTTAAAACATTGATCTATACTACATATAAAAGAAAAATAGTCAAAGTGAAAAAGTGAAAAGTCAAGTAATGTGAAATATTGAAAAATTGTATTAAAGGAAATTATGAAATGTAATTAATACTCTTATTAAAACACCCCATTAATTAAAAGTATAATGATTTATTCATATTGTACAACCAATTAAAAACATAATTAAATACAACCAATTAAAACAATTAATACAAATCACAAACCGGGTTGAACCGGGACGCTTCAAACACGACGGGTTAACCCGGTTTAAATCGACCAATTTTTCGACCGGAACAGTTCAACCGGTTGAACCACCCGGGACGAATCGGGTTTCAAAACTTTATATTTAATTCCCAAATCTTCAAACTTTTATTAATTTTCATTTATAACCTATAAAATTTTTTTTATCAATAAACTATCTGTTGCTATAAAATTCCGTTGCTATGCACGGGTACTCGTCTAGTTTTAAAAACTACCGTAAGATAATTTTCACTCATTGACAAACTTAACTGTTACTCAAACAAAGCAAAATAATTATAAAAGGAACTCCATATAAAATAGTTAAACATTTGAACCATTATCCTACAACCATCGCAAAAGATTTCAAGTTTCTTTTCGATCAATCACATAGCTTATGCAATACCTATGTACTTTTCACAATAGAGTAGCTTACCAAAAGGATGACAAAATATATCTTGAAATTTTTGAAAGAGATAAAACTAGATACCCAAATAAAGAAGAAAATTAAACCACAAGGAGACAAAATGTTTAATTCAAATCTTCAACGATACCAAAAGTCCCCTTTCCAATTTAATCCCACACTTTCCCAAAAAGAATAAAAATAAATTTCTTATTAAATATAGAAATATATTAAATATATAATAAAAAAGTGGGCCCTAGCACCCCCCAATGTAGCAAAAAGAAAAAGAGTCATGCAGGCAATAGACTCTCATTGAAATTACCATGCAAGCTTGCCGTTTCCATATCTCTTTCGCCATTTGTGGAAAACGCCTCTTTCTCTTCCCCCATATTTAGCAACACACACTAAAAACACACATATACACCTTTTTAAGTCAAGAAAATAAATCTACTATTTCTACTCAAAATTATCCAATTCCTTTCTGGGTTTTGTTTGTTGGGTGATTTTAGATAAAGGGTATAAATCTTTTTTAGGTTTTGTGGTTTGAAAAAAAAGAATGGGCCGAGGCAAGATTGAAATCAAGAAAATTGAGAATGTGAGTACAAGACAAGTGACTTTTTCAAAGAGGAGGGCTGGTTTGCTTAAAAAAGCACATGAATTGTCTGTGCTTTGTGATGCTGAAGTTGGGATTATTGTCTTTTCTAATACCGGTCGTTTGTATGAGTTTTGCAGTACTAGGTATTCTTGTTGACTATTTTGCATGTGTGATTTTGACTTTCTGTTGACTTTAATTTAGGGCTTTTTAGTTTTTGCTTGTTTATTGGGGGTTTTGGCTGTGTTAATTTTGGGTTTATGTTTTTTTAGTTTTTGGTTTATGAATGTGATGAATGGATGTGTGTATTTGCGAGCGGAGGTCTTTCTGGTAGCAGTCTCTCTAACTTTTTGGTAGATGTATGATTGTCTACATCTTACCTCTCTATACTTTGTTCCGAAAGGATTGGGTATTATTGTTGTAGCGGATATGTGTACATGCATGTGGTTTATTGATTATTTGATTTTCAATTTTACGAAAAACAATTCAATTGTGGAATGTAGCTTTATGCAAATTTTTGTGATGAGTAAATACCACTTTTGTGGAAAGATTTTATTTGGGGGTGTTTGGGAATGTTTATTTGTTTGTTGTGTAAAAGGCTGATTTGGGGGGTGTTTGCTATTGTTCAGTTTGTATTGTACTTTGAATACATGTGAATTCAGTTTTTTTAAAACCAAGTTGGAGTAGTTTATTAACAGGGCATGCAATAAAACTTAATTTAATAAGCACCCAAACACTCCTTAGGGCATGCATCGTGGTAGATTTTGTTTAATTAGTTTTACCTCCAAATGACCAAATCGATTTTCATATATGATATATGGTTTTTGGACTGTTTTGGATATTATTGCCAATTTCTCTGCTATTTTATATGTAGATTGGAGATGAAGTTTCTTGTACGAATGTGTGGTATTATGTGATGACGCTAACGGTGATACAAGAAACAAATTAAATCTTTCAGCTGAAATTGATTTTATTTTCCCGAATGCTTTTGTGTACATGCAATTTGTTCGAGTATATTCACAATGCTGGTTTCAAACATAGTTGTATTAGCTGTTGCAGCAATATGTGAAGATAGCTCTTGTATACAACAATTTTAGTTTTCATCTATATTGCACATAATTGATTTTGCAGGTTTTATTTCATTGTGTACGTGTTTGTGCCCTGCTGTTGTTTCACTTATAAATGGCTGACTTTCAAGGATAATGACATCATGTTTATTATGCGTCTTATTTAATTGTCAAAGATAGTTGAAAAGTGCAGGGGCCTTCATTGTGTATATGTTTTTGCCCTGCTGCTGTTTCACTTATAAATGGCTGACTTTCAAGGATAATGACATCATGTTTATTATGCGGTCTTATTTAATTGTCAAAGATAGTTGAAAAGTGCAAGGACCTTTACTTAAATGGTTTACTTCGCTATGACAAAAGAAGTTGCTTTTGTCTTTGTGAGTGTAAATTGAAATAATATTTTACTTGGCTATGACAAAAGAGGTTGCTTTTGTCTTTGTGACTGTAAATTATAATAATTTTAACTATATAAGGCTATAAGCTGTGAACTATGTCAAATTATGTATAGGGCTTACATTTTAGATACTAGCAAACATATGCAATGAAAACTTGGAACTCTAATATGCCATGTCAGTGAGCCCTATTATGTATTTTGTTTGATTGATTTATCTCTTTATTCTGCCATGTTATCCTGGTACATCAGTAGAAGTTAAATTTAACTGTTTCTCTAGCAATAACCATGTATTTATCTTTGTGTTAGCACGTATCCACTTTCCGAGTTATATCAAAGTAAAGAAAAAGCTGTGCTAAATAACATAAAATTACAGTTGAATCAGTGGAACTTGAAAAATACTAGTACTGTGTTTTACTTTTTGTAGAACTAGCTTATATAAGCTAGATTAAACCTTTTTTTTCTCATTATATTGCAGTATGAGGGGAATCATCGATCGATACAATGTGGCGACAGAACCATCTACATCACAATTGCAAGTTGAGATGGTACACAATCTAATTTATTTGCTTTTATACCACGCTTTTGTTGCAGATTTAGAAGTTTGAGGATCTGCACACTTTTCATGAAAACATATCTTGGATATGTATTACTAGTACACCTTTTTTTTAATTACACCATAAAAAAAGTTTCAGCTATGCACATGCGTACCTAAATTAACTTCTTATACACACCCTGCTATGTGTCCCAGTTACAATTCATAACAGATTTACATGATTGAGTTTTTATGTCTTGTATTTTTCTAGCCATATTATATAGAATTAAGTTTATATATTATTACTGTGAGGTGTTATCCTATGTGTGTATGTATCCATTGTTGATTTCATGTATATACTTCATTTGTTCAGAGGCAAGAACAAGCTGAGCTAGAACATTTGAGAAGTGAAGTGTCAAGGCTCAGAACTGAAAATGCGTACGTACTCATCCAACTCTCAGTTTATACCATTATGAATATATGTTAGTGCTGTAAAAATCATCTAAAATAGGTCACACTATGATTATTTCATGAAGTGATTTCTCATGGTTTACTTGTTACTTGTTAAATCCCTCTCTTGCTGCACCATTTTTCATTGGCTTTAGTGACCACTGACTTGAATCCCTAATCATCTTGTAAAGCACTTAATTATCTTTTTCATGTGGTGTAGGCGGTTAACGGGCAGTAACCTTAACGGAGCGACTGTGCAGGAATTGCATCAATTAGAGCAACAACTGAATGATGGTCTGATTTCAGTCAAAGAAAAGAAGGTTTGATTTATTTCTTCACCACCACCACGAGCAACATATGGAATCTTGTAAAGCTTTAACTGATATCGTAAATATTTTTTTGATCAGGATGCTATGCTGTTTGAGGAAATTGATCGTTCAAATCACAAGGTAATAAACTCTTGATAAATCAATAATCAAATATTGCAATTATATGATGGTTTTGGCTATCCTTTTTCTTACATGTTGATTTATAATGTGGTCCAATGTCCAGGAGCGAGAGCTTGGTTTTGAAAATAATGTTCTTCGTGGAGAAGTAATTCTGATAGCCCTGTTACAACATCAGACTCAATGAAGTTTTTATTGGATTTTTTAAAGCATATTCAAACATTAACAATGTGTTACAGATTGAAAGATTGAAGCGCTTTATCCCTCAAAGTAAGCTGCCTACTCAACCGGGTTTCCTAGAGTACAATCCAGTAGCTGATGTGCCAAGTAGCAGTGCAGGTCTCTTGAAGCAGGACAGGCTCAGCCCAGATACAGTCTGCTACTATGGATCTGATAACACTGATTCAGAAACAGCACTTCAATTGAGGTATGCTTCGACTTTAGACCCACAAATATTTTCCTTACTTGAAGGTGCCAAAATGGGTCTTTTTTGAACCTTATGAAAATGGTTTGAATTGACCTCAAGTACTTTCTATCACTTAAATTGGAATACTTCAACATATAATTAGTGTCAAATGATTACAACTTGTGCATTATCTACTATTTTTAGTTAAATAATCTTGAAAGTGTGGCATATGTGTGTATGCACTTATATTAAGCTATGGACAATTTTAGACTTGTTCAACCCATTTTTCATGTTTCTTTTTAGCTCGTTTTTATTTTGTTAGAGATAACATATATAGAGATAATACAGCTACTTGACCATGTAACTATTGTAGCTACCATCTCACTTGCATATTTTCTATATATTAGCAATAAACCAATTTTAAATGAGGCACACCTTTTTTCTCTTGTTTTTAAAACTGATACAGTTCCTCAATCATCTAATACCCATTTATTAGTAAATGAGTCGAACTCGCCACATAGTATAATCTGATATCATGTTATCGACTTTCAATATATAGGCTACCATGCGGTGACAGCGCTAGAACAAAGGAGGTGGCAATGCCAAAGAGGGAAGTTAGCTCAAGTAGCTGTGGAAATGAAGAGATGGAGCAGTGATGAAGGAATATCACCTCAATATTCATCATCAGAGATTATTTGATTACCATTGGAAGTTTCTTAAAATCGGGATTTTGCGTTAAACTTTCTTGATTCTTACATTGAATTTGAAACATTGTTTTCTTCTTTAGCGAAGAGAAAATTGTGAGGTCACTTGACATTGAAGTTTTTGACATTCAAACTTTGATTCACAAAACACCTTTTGAATGCATGCATTGTGCTTTGAGGCTAACCGAATATGTTGGGTTTTAATGGAAATATAGTTGGTTATAATGCTGCTATGGTGATGCAGTAGCATCCTCTTTAATTTGTTTTTTTGAAATCTATGTACCAGTAAGGCTGTTTTACATATTTCTTATAATAGACTGCTTTTTAAAACAGTCAAGTGCGAGTGCTAAGTGTGCCAGCTGACTCTTCTCCAAAGAGTAGCCTGCTCATATTTAGCTTTCCAAATGTCCTTTGGTGCGAATCAGGATTAAAGCCAAATAATGTTCTCCGATAAACCATCTGGACGCGTTACATACGTAAAAAATAAGAAGATTAGCATGTTTGACATTGAACATTTACTTAAGTATATTTACTTGAATATAATGCAGATACATTTATACTCCAAAACATAGTTTGTCTAATTATACACTTTCATTCGGTTATATCAAGTGGGACTTTCGTTAAAGAGTTACTGAAATATATATAATGCTTATCGATATTAAGATAATCTTTTATATAATAAAACAAAAAAGGACTTTCGTATTTCGAAAAAAATATTGTTTCCTTATTAGGTAATAATTAAATTATTATTATTTTATTTATAAATTTGTTTTATTGATATACTACACAAGTAAAAGATAAACACAAAATATATAGAAAAGCAAATAGTAATAGAATTAAACTTTTTAAATAATTATTTTTAATAATAAAAAACTATAATTAAAAATCATAAATCAAATAAAACAAAACTTTATTAAATTATTTATTTTTGATAAAAAAAAATACATATATCATTCAAAAAAAAAAAAAAAAAAAAAAAAAAAAAATCGCGCATACACAAGTATTAATTATAACTAGTTAGTAAATATGATAACTTCCTCAATGATTTTTACTCATAAGAGTTGTGTATGAGAAAATACTTTTAAACTACTCATATAATGATATGATTACTATTAGGATGCGTTTGAACTAAAGGTAGAAATATAAAGTTCATTAGATTATTCGATCTACTTTTCATCGTCTTCTTCGTCAAAGACGTCAAAACCATCTGCTTTTCTTCTTCTTTTTTGTTTTCAGCAATAGCAACTTAGATTAAGTTATGCACTCATAACTTAAAGGGTACACACTTATAAATTTTCAATACATTTGTTATTTATTGAAATTTCTTCCTTTTTTACATTATTAAAAATTTTAACAGTGTATGCACGTGCATACCCTGTGCTTAAGGTAGATCCGGCCTATAGCACACCACCAAAATTACCCACAAAAATAATAATAATAATAATAATAATAATAAT
The DNA here is from genome assembly GCA_030686995.1 of Artemisia argyi. Lineage (NCBI taxonomy): Eukaryota > Viridiplantae > Streptophyta > Magnoliopsida > Asterales > Asteraceae > Artemisia > Artemisia argyi. The sequence goes on along the minus strand of JARVZY010010390.1, from coordinate 8,105 downwards.
AATAATAGTTAAAAAAAAGTTGATGTTAAGACGTGAATTGCCTAGAGACGAATGGCATGCCAATGGCACAACCTCATGTGTAGCTTGACATGTTTTAGGGTGAAAAAAATTATCTCAATGGCATGCCATCAGTCACTTGCACTGTACTCTTTTATGTCTCTTTATGTATAAAATGAGCTTAAATTTAATAAAAGAGCTCCAATCTAATGTTCCTAACAAGCTAATCTTGTGTACCTGATAAACTGAGTTTAAGTCGAGCTAATCTTGCGTACCTGATAAGCTGAGTTTAAGTCGAGCTCAATTCCATTTAAAGAATATTATAAAAACTAGCCGAGCCCAAGCCTATAGAATATGTAACTAGTTGAGCCCAAGTGTATAAAATATGTAATGTGTGTAGTGCACTTGAGCCTCAAATAAGCTTTTAGCTCCTTTACCAAACCCACTACAAAACAATTATAGCAATAACTACTGACCACCAAATAAATCACATAGACATACCCCACTTTAAACGCAAACATGTCTCACAAATATCAGTCACACACACGACAACTTTTTCGTTCAGTCGTCCAGAACACCAAACCATCTTCAAATGCTGGTCATAACGCGTCAATGGGGGGAGGGGAGGAGGAATATAAGAAGACGCCTGATCGGTGAAAGAAGATGTGTGTGACTCCTCCCTTATTATGTTTATTGATGTGTTGCAATTTTGCAACCCCTATGTGCATGCCTATTAAAAAATTACTATTTTTGTCTCAAATTAATTGTCTATCTATATTATCTATAAAACAAAAATAGTCAAAATGAATAGTAAAAAAGTGAAATATTGAGAAAATTAAAAAGAAAATGTTGAAACAATTAATTATAAGCAATTTCAACTATTTAATATACATATGTTTCAAATGAAAACGATTAATACACATCGAAAACTGAGTTGACACAGGACGCTTCAAACCCAGCGAGTTGACCCGTTTTAATTTGACTCATTTTCTCGACCCAACCTGTAGGGTTGACCCAATTTAAATTAACCCATTTTTCGACCGGAATGGTTCAATCGATTGAACCATCCGGGTTTCAAGACATCATGTTTAATCCTCAAATCCCCAAACTTTTATCATTTTTCGTTTATAACTTCATAAACTTTTTTTTCACTAAAACTAGCTGCCTCTATAAAATCTCGTTGCTATGCACGGGTACTCGTCTAATTTTCATAATGCAAAAACTTTTAAAAAGTCTCATAACTATATTTTTCACCAATCAAATATCATATTTACCAAGTAAAGTTCTTTGTATTGGTTGAAATATAATGTTGACGATTATTTTAAAACATCTCAAAATAATAATATTGACAATTATTTTGAAGCGAAAAAATATTATACAATATAAAAGTGTCGGATAAGATCGGAAAAATTAGGGCTTTGCAAACCACCAAATAATTGAAAATTGCCACGTGTGTATTTTAGTTCCGCGAGCTTAACACACTTGAATTTATGAACCGAAGGTATGAGCTAACCAGTTATTACGGCTATGTATGGCGTATAGCTTTTTTGAGGCGATCTGCGGTGAACAATAAGCTTTTTGATTTTTAGTGTTCGTTTGGCAAAATAGCTGTGAGCTTTGCTATCTTTTAAGAAAGCTCATTTTTTTAATGCTTTTTAAAAAGCTGTGAGTGGTGGCTAAAGCTCATGGCAAGCATATATTTAAGTGGAACATATTCTTCTGTCAGGCCAAAAATAGTCAAAGTGAATAGTAAAAAAGTGAAATATTGAGAAAATTAAAAAGAAAATGTTGAAACAATTAATTATAAGCAATTTCAACTATTTAATATACATATGTTTCAAATGAAAACGATTAATACACATCGAAAACTGAGTTGACACAGGACGCTTCAAACCCAGCGGGTTGACTCGATTTAATTTGACTCATTTTCTCGACCCAACCTGTAGGGTTGACCCAATTTAAATTAACCCATTTTTCGACCGGAATGGTTCAACCGATTGAACCACCCGGGTTTCAAGACATCATGTTTAATCCTCAAATCCCCAAACTTTTATCATTTTTCGTTTATAATTTCATAAACTTTTTTTTCACTAAAACTAGCTGCCTCTATAAAATCTCGTTGCTATGCACGGGTACTCGTCTAATTTTTATAATGCAAAAAGTTTTAAAAAGTCTCATAACTATATTTTTCACCAATCAAATATCATATTTACCAAGTAAAGTTCTTTGTATTGGTTGAAATAAGTAAAGTTCTTTGTATTGGTTGAAATATAATGTTGACGATTATTTTAAAACAACTCAAAATAATAATATTGACAATTATTTTGAAGCGAAAAAATATTATATAATATAAAAGTGTCGGATAAGATCGGAAAAATTAGGGCTTTGCAAACCACCAAATTATTGAAAATTGCCACGTGTGTATTTTAGTTCCGCGAGCTTAACACACTTGAATTTATGAACCAAAGGTATGAGCTAACCAGTTATTACGGCTATGTATGGCGTATAGCTTTTTTGAGGCAATCAGCGGTGAACAATAAGCTTTTTGATTTTTAGTGTTCGTTTGGCAAAATAGCTGTGAGCTTTGCTATCTTTTAAGAAAGCTCATTTTTTTTAATGCTTTTTAAAAAGCTGTGAGTGGTGGCTAAAGCTCATGACAAACATATATTTAAGTGGAACATATTCTTCTATCAGGCCAAAAATAGTTAAAGTGAATAGTAAAAAAGTGAAATATTGAGAAAATTAAAAAGAAAATGTTGAAACAATTAATTATAAGCAATTTCAACTATTTAATAAAAATATGTTTCAAATGAAAACGATTAATACACATCGAAAACTGAGTTGACACAGGACGCTTCAAACCCAGCGGGTTGACTCGATTTAATTTGACTCATTTTCTCGACCCAACCTGTAGGGTTAACCCAATTTAAATTAACCCATTTTTCGACCGGAATGGTTCAACCGATTGAACCACCCGGGTTTCAAGACATCATGTTTAATCCTCAAATCCCCAAACTTTTATCATTTTTCGTTTATAACTTCATAAACTTTTTTTTCACTAAAACTAGCTGCCTCTATAAAATCTCATTGCTATGCACGGGTACTCGTCTAATTTTTATAATGCAAAAAGTTTTAAAAAGTCTCATAACTATATTTTTCACCAATCAAATATCATATTTACCAAGTAAAGTTCTTTGTATTGGTTGAAATATAATGTTGACGATTATTTTAAAACATCTCAAAATAATAATATTGACAATTATTTTGAAGCGAAAAAATATTATACAATATAAAAGTGTCGGATAAGATCGGAAAAATTAGGGCTTTGCAAACCACCAAATTATTGAAAATTGCCACGTGTGTATTTTAGTTCCGCGAGCTTAACACACTTGAATTTATGAACCAAAGGTATGAGCTAACCAGTTATTACGGCTATGTATGGCGTATAGCTTTTTTGAGGCGATCAGCGGTGAACAATAAGCTTTTTGACTTTTAGTGTTCGTTTGGCAAAATAGCTGTGAGCTTTGCTATCTTTTAAGAAAGCTCATTTTTTTTAATTCTTTTTAAAAAGCTGTGAGTGGTGGCTAAAGCTCATGGCAAGCATATATTTAAGTGGAACATATTCTTCTATCAGGCCAAAAATAGTCAAAGTGAATAGTAAAAAAGTGAAATATTGAGAAAATTAAAAAGAAAATGTTGAAACAATTAATTATAAGCAATTTCAACTATTTAATAAAAATATGTTTCAAATGAAAACGATTAATACACATCGAAAACTGAGTTGACACAGGACGCTTCAAACCCAGCGGGTTGACTCGATATAATTTGACTCATTTTCTCGACCCAACCTGTAGGGTTGACCCAATTTAAATTAACCCATTTTTCGACCGGAATGGTTCAACCGATTGAACCACCCGGGTTTCAAGACATCATGTTTAATCCTCAAATCCCCAAACTTTTATCATTTTTCGTTTATAACTTCATAAACTTTTTTTTCACTAAAACTAGCTGCCTCTATAAAATCTCATTGCTATGCACGGGTACTCGTCTAATTTTTATAATGCAAAAAGTTTTAAAAAGTCTCATAACTATATTTTTCACCAATCAAATATCATATTTACCAAGTAAAGTTCTTTGTATTGGTTGAAATATAATGTTGACGATTATTTTAAAACATCTCAAAATAATAATATTGACAATTATTTTGAAGCGAAAAAATATTATACAATATAAAAGTGTCGGATAAGATCGGAAAAATTAGGGCTTTGCAAACCACCAAATTATTGAAAATTGCCACGTGTGTATTTTAGTTCCGCGAGCTTAACACACTTGAATTTATGAACCAAAGGTATGAGCTAACCAGTTATTACGGCTATGTATGGCGTATAGCTTTTTTGAGGCGATCAGCGGTGAACAATAAGCTTTTTGACTTTTAGTGTTCGTTTGGCAAAATAGCTGTGAGCTTTGCTATCTTTTAAGAAAGCTCATTTTTTTAATTCTTTTTAAAAAGCTGTGAGTGGTGGCTAAAGCTCATGGCAAGCATATATTTAAGTGGAACATATTCTTCTATCAGGCCAAAAATAGTCAAAGTGAATAGTAAAAAAGTGAAATATTGAGAAAATTAAAAAGAAAATGTTGAAACAATTAGTTATAAGCAATTTCAACTATTTAATAAAAATATGTTTCAAATGAAAACGATTAATACACATCGAAAACTGAGTTGACACAGGACGCTTCAAACCCAGCGGGTTGACTCGATTTAATTTGACTCATTTTCTCGACCCAACCTGTAGGGTTGACCCAATTTAAATTAACCCATTTTTCGACCGGAATGGTTCAACCGATTGAACCACCCGGGTTTCAAGACATCATGTTTAATCCTCAAATCCCCAAACTTTTATCATTTTTCGTTTATAACTTCATAAACTTTTTTTTCACTAAAACTAGCTGCCTCTATAAAATCTCGTTGCTATGCACGGGTACTCGTCTAATTTTTATAATGCAAAAAGTTTTAAAAAGTCTCATAACTATATTTTTCACCAATCAAATATCATATTTACCAAGTAAAGTTCTTTGTATTGGTTGAAATATAATGTTGACGATTATTTTAAAACATCTCAAAATAATAATATTGACAATTATTTTGAAGCGAAAAAATATTATACAATATAAAAGTGTCGGATAAGATCGGAAAAATTAGGGCTCTGCAAACCACCAAATTATTGAAAATTGCCACGTGTGTATTTTAGTTCCGCGAGCTTAACACACTTGAATTTATGAACCGAAGGTATGAGCTAACCAGTTATTACGGCTATGTATGGCGTATAGCTTTTTTGAGGCGATCAGCGGTGAACAATAAGCTTTTTGATTTTTAGTGTTCGTTTGGCAAAATAGCTGTGAGCTTTGCTATCTTTTAAGAAAGCTCATTTTTTTAATGCTTTTTAAAAAGCTGTGAGTGGTGGCTAAAGCTCATGGCAAGCATATATTTAAGTGGAACATATTCTTCTATCAGGCCAAAAATAGTCAAAGTGAATAGTAAAAAAGTGAAATATTGAGAAAATTAAAAAGAAAATGTTGAAACAATTAATTATAAGCAATTTCAACTATTTAATATACATATGTTTCAAATGAAAACGATTAATACACATCGAAAACTGAGTTGACACAGGACGCTTCAAACCCAGCGGGTTGACTCGATTTAATTTGACTCATTTTCTCGACCCAACCTGTAGGGTTGACCCAATTTAAATTAACCCATTTTTCGACCGGAATGGTTCAACCGATTGAACCACCCGGGTTTCAAGACATCATGTTTAATCCTCAAATCCCCAAACTTTTATCATTTTTCGTTTATAACTTCATAAACTTTTTTTTCACTAAAACTAGCTGCCTCTATAAAATCTCGTTGCTATGCACGGGTACTCGTCTAATTTTTATAATGCAAAAAGTTTTAAAAAGTCTCATAACTATATTTTTCACCAATCAAATATCATATTTACCAAGTAAAGTTCTTTGTATTGGTTGAAATATAATGTTGACGATTATTTTAAAACATCTCAAAATAATAATATTGACAATTATTTTGAAGCGAAAAAATATTATACAATATAAAAGTGTCGGATAAGATCGGAAAAATTAGGGCTTTGCAAACCACCAAATTATTGAAAATTGCCACGTGTGTATTTTAGTTCCGCGAGCTTAACGCACTTGAATTTATGAACCAAAGGTATGAGCTAACCAGTTATTACGGCTATGTATGGCGTATAGCTTTTTTGAGGCGATCAGCGGTGAACAATAAGCTTTTTGACTTTTAGTGTTCGTTTGGCAAAATAGCTGTGAGCTTTGCTATCTTTTAAGAAAGCTCATTTTTTTAATTCTTTTTAAAAAGCTGTGAGTGGTGGCTAAAGCTCATGGCAAGCATATATTTAAGTGGAACATATTCTTCTATCAGGCCAAAAATAGTCAAAGTGAATAGTAAAAAAGTGAAATATTGAGAAAATTAAAAAGAAAATGTTGAAACAATTAGTTATAAGCAATTTCAACTATTTAATAAAAATATGTTTCAAATGAAAACGATTAATACACATCGAAAACTGAGTTGACACAGGACGCTTCAAACCCAGCGGGTTGACTCGATTTAATTTGACTCATTTTCTCGACCCAACCTGTAGGGTTGACCCAATTTAAATTAACCCATTTTTCGACCGGAATGGTTCAACCGATTGAACCACCCGGGTTTCAAGACATCATGTTTAATCCTCAAATCCCCAAACTTTTATCATTTTTCGTTTATAACTTCATAAACTTTTTTTTCACTAAAACTAGCTGCCTCTATAAAATCTCGTTGCTATGCACGGGTACTCGTCTAATTTTTATAATGCAAAAAGTTTTAAAAAGTCTCATAACTATATTTTTCACCAATCAAATATCATATTTACCAAGTAAAGTTCTTTGTATTGGTTGAAATATAATGTTGACGATTTTTTTAAAACATCTCAAAATAATAATATTGACAATTATTTTGAAGCGAAAAAATATTATACAATATAAAAGTGTCGGATAAGATCGGAAAAATTAGGGCTCTGCAAACCACCAAATTATTGAAAATTGCCACGTGTGTATTTTAGTTCCGCGAGCTTAACACACTTGAATTTATGAACCGAAGGTATGAGCTAACCAGTTATTACGGCTATGTATGGCGTATAGCTTTTTTGAGGCGATCAGCGGTGAACAATAAGCTTTTTGATTTTTAGTGTTCGTTTGGCAAAATAGCTGTGAGCTTTGCTATCTTTTAAGAAAGCTCATTTTTTTAATGCTTTTTAAAAAGCTGTGAGTGGTGGCTAAAGCTCATGGCAAGCATATATTTAAGTGGAACATATTCTTCTATCAGGCCAAAAATAGTCAAAGTGAATAGTAAAAAAGTGAAATATTGAGAAAATTAAAAAGAAAATGTTGAAACAATTAATTATAAGCAATTTCAACTATTTAATATACATATGTTTCAAATGAAAACGATTAATACACATCGAAAACTGAGTTGACACAGGACGCTTCAAACCCAGCGGGTTGACTCGATTTAATTTGACTCATTTTCTCGACCCAACCTGTAGGGTTGACCCAATTTAAATTAACCCATTTTTCGACCGGAATGGTTCAACCGATTGAACCACCCGGGTTTCAAGACATCATGTTTAATCCTCAAATCCCCAAACTTTAATCATTTTTCGTTTATAACTTCATAAACTTTTTTTTCACTAAAACTAGCTGCCTCTATAAAATCTCGTTGCTATGCACGGGTACTCGTCTAATTTTTATAATGCAAAAAGTTTTAAAAAGTCTCATAACTATATTTTTCACCAATCAAATATCATATTTACCAAGTAAAGTTCTTTGTATTGGTTGAAATATAATGTTGACGATCATTTTAAAACATCTCAAAATAATAATATTGACAATTATTTTGAAGCGAAAAAATATTATACAATATAAAAGTGTCGGATAAGATCGGAAAAATTAGGGCTTTGCAAACCACCAAATTATTGAAAATTGCCACGTGTGTATTTTAGTTCCGCGAGCTTAACACACTTGAATTTATGAACCAAAGGTAT
>JARVZY010010389.1:0-24184 GCA_030686995.1 Artemisia argyi | reverse complement strand
GAACCAAAGGGAGGGTTCCGCCCGTATGGTCTGAGGGTTCCGTGGGAACTGCAGGGAAAAATTCAAAAGGGATTGTCTTGATTTTTGTGGTTTTATCCTAATGTTCAAAACTAAGGTTTTAGGTCTTATGAGTCTTTGACTAAGCCTAGGGATGATGAATGCTTCACATTCAAGAGGTTTTGTGAAAACGTTGATAGAATAGTTAATGTAGAAGACTTTCTTAGTTAGGACGTTCCTCAATGAACATTCTTACCAAGGCAATGATGATGGATCACAATATGTCGATTAAGAACATAATGGATTGAATTGTCGCTGAAGTCGATGATTCCTTTGTTGAAGGGATAACAATGTTGATGAAAGAATTCCGTTGTTGACACGAATTTGCTTGTTCAAGCGGAGCTTGTTGATGTGCTTCTTCATCCAAAACTAATTTGAGAACCTTACGGGTTTTGGAGAATCATTGGGTAAGTAAGTATAAAAGTGCAAGTACCACTTGGGCTTTTCTATCAACTCATTACCGACATAATTCCATTTGGCATACACTATGGTTTCTATTCCCGTTCTTTTAGGAGACCATAATCCTAGTTGTGTAGTACCTTTTGATGTATCCAAACAAGCTCTTCCTAAAGAGTTGTATTAGGATCTTCTCTAAAACGAGCACATAGACAAACACTAAACATAATGTTGGATCTATTTGTTGTGAGAACAAGTAAACTTCCAAACATTTCTCTATGTTTAGTTTTACCTACGGATTCACTAATCTCATTCTTGATAAGTCATAAAGAACTTAATCATTGTGAACAACTAGGAATGTCTTTGAGTGATTATTCCTTGCTTTTGGAGCTTGCTTAGGTTGTTAAAAAGTCTTTCATAGATTTTCATTATTTTTTATTTTGAAAGATCTATTTTGTCTTTACTCTAATGTCCAAAAACAATTTTTATCAAATTTGTTTTAATCACAACTATGACCCATGATTCAAGTTTTTATGACCTTGTCAATATTACTTAACTCAATGTTTGACACAAGACGAAAAGATGTTGTTTTTCAATTTTAATAGTTCATCTTCCTTGTTATTGATCTTGACTTACTTGTCTTATCAATGTTGGACTTTCGACTAAGTCATCATCTACCAAAGATGATATCTTAGAAGGAGGTGGTCTTTCATCGAATGTTAAATTCAATGACTCCTCGACTCTTTGGGTTTATTTACTTAAAACACTATGAGTGTAAATGTTCAAGAGATGCAACATCATAAGACTATGGGTCAAATTTGATGTGCACATCCTAGATGTTTATAAATCATTTTCTCCCAATCATCCTAATGAATTCAAATGATTTATTTATCTTTGTGTGTCTTATATGAGACTTTTAACAAACCAATGGTTGAATTTAAGACACAATTGAAAATGTAAGGTATAATATCAAAAGACGTTGTACTACACATATCTTTGAAATGTTGTGGTTTTGCTAGATTTGCAAGCATCACAAAAGTGTTGGTTGTCTTATCACTTAGGAGATTCTTAGTTAGCTCACTTGTAGACAAGTATTAAGTGAGACTCACTCAAGAGTTACTTGTTTTTATCTCTTGACGGATAAAGAACCGAAACACCTTATATCTCCTACTAGTACTAATGATGAAATTCCTTGTCTTAGAGACTCTAATCATTGTTATCACTAATAGCAGGTAAACACTTTAGAATACTACTAATAGTACATACTACAACACATAATGCTAGAAACAAGAGACAATCAAAGTCAAGTTGAAGTAATGCGTACCTTTTAAATTGCATAGAGATGCTATCAAGAGAATAAACACAAAGCGTAACATCTTGGTTTGACGACACGCTTGGAAACTCAATTACTCATGTATCCAAGAAGGTTAGATAATCATATAAAAGCATAGAGAATGATAATCTTAATCCTTTTATCATGAGTTTCTATTTGAGATTGAATTATCTCTAAATTTCTCTTCTAGGTTTAGCAAATTTTACTTGCTTTGTTTTACTAGTTGATGGTGCTTTTGAGTTAAATCCTAATCCGGTTTTATCTTTAAACAACCTTTGACTCCTAAACAATCTTTCAAGAGATTTTGAGCTTTCATCAAATTTAGCTAGCATTTTTCCTTTCTCATTTTGCTTTGAATTTCATGTTTGTAATCTAGACATAATTTGCATTCTAAATCAATTTCAACATGACTCTCAAGTCTAGATATTTTATCTTCTAACATGATTTCATTTTCAAAATTATTCACAAAAGATTTTGTAGGTTCATTGTTAAAGATAGTTTTTAGGTCCATGTTGCATAAAAGTTTAGACTCATTTTCTAGTTTAGAAAACTCTAGGATAAATGTGTCAAAGCAAAAGTGTTTGGTTTCAAAATGTACCTTGCTTGATGTTTTAACTAGTTGAGAATCACAAACCGGATGGTTGGCTTCATCTTTATCCGTGTTATTCCATGAATCGTAAGCAAGTCCACTAAGAGCTTGACATGAGTAATCATCTTCACTTACACCTTCATTTAAAACATTTAAACTAGTAGCACATGTATTTATCTCAACTAAATGTCTATCTATTAATATTTCTAAGACTTCAAATTCATATGTGAGATCAAATTGATCATCTTTGATTTGACATATTTCTTGATGAAAGTTTAACATATTTTTCAAATATCATTAGCCGTTTGACAAAAATGCATTCTTTCATATTCGGTACTAAAGCTTTATAAATCATTGTTTTAGCTTTAGTATTTTTATCAAGTTTAAGATAGTTATCTTGGTTTTCAAAACTTGTTTTCTTTGGTTTGAAATCACCAAAAGAAATAATATGCCAAAGATCTTGATCAATTGATTTCACATAGTTTTCAAAAATTACTTTTCCATTCAAGTAAGTTTTCTTTTTCAAATAGCGGTGGGTTTTGAATAGGTTGCCCTTTTTTGAGATTTTCAAAATCCATGGATCGATCCAAGTTTTAAAATACACTATATTTTAAAGATCTTGAGTAACGTAGCTCTGATACCAATTGTGAAAAACTAGAAGGGGGGTTGAATAGTTTACCATTTTTTAACTTGATTATCTTTTTAAAACTTTACGTTTGTTCAAAGATACAAGTACACCTTTGCATGTTTAATTCTTTGAAAAGCTTTACATGTGAATAACAATTCTAACTTTACTTGTTTCATTATTTGAAAAGCTTTACTTGTGATTAACAATCCTAACTTTGCTTGTTTAGTTCTTTGAAAAGCTTTACATTTGTATAAAGATATAAACACAACTTTACTTGTTTAATTCTTTGAAAAGCTTTACGTGTGATTAGCAATTCTAACTAAAGACAATATGTAATAAGCAAAGATAAAGAAAGAAACGATCAAACCACAACATGATTGTTTATCGTGGTTCGGCTACAAGGACTCTTTTTCCTTGCCCTACATCCACGCCCTGAGTTTCCAACTCGAGAGTTATAAGCACTAATCAACAAGCTCCTTTCACCGGCGGAGAAAACCTTTACAACGTCGCTTACAATTTTACCGACACTAAGCTAGATGTCGAGTTCTTTTACACGAGTACAACTACTCCCATCGTCGCTTACACTTTTACCGACACTAAGCTAGATGTCGAGTTCTTTACCAAGGGTACAACCACTCCCGTTAGTTCTTTTACAAGGGTACAACAACTCCCGACACACTATGTATTTTGAGGCCTAAAATACTAACCGATCACTTCTATACAAGATACACATGAAGTATAAACTACCAAAGTCTATACACAACAAAGCTAACAAGTCTTGCAACTTAGAGTTGAAACTTGTAACTTCTTAGATGAATATGTGAACTCCTTTGCTACATAAGAGAATCACACAAGTTAATAGCTACTGAGTAAAATGAGAGAATATGTGTAAAATATGACTCTAAGTGATGAGGGATTTCTTGCAAGTGCTTTGGTATTTATACCAAAGGAAGTCAGCTGTCTGGCGGACACGGCGGCACCCTCAGAAGGGTTCCGCCCGTGTTCCTCCAGGGTTCCGCCAGAACTGTTCAACATAACTTACAATAAATCACTCCAAAACAAACAATGTCACATCTACTAAATACTAGTCAACATGCATTGCACCAAACATGGAATACTTCCAAAGTGTGTAAGAACTTCATGGATAGTCAATCACTCCAAAACAAACAATGTCACATCTACTAAATACTAGTCAACATGCATTGCACCAAACATGGAATACTTCCAAAGTGTGTAAGAACTTCATGGATAGTCAAACACATAAACTTACCATAAATGCACATTGATGAGATGTGACGCTTTCTTATTAAAGAAATACTTTCTTATTAAAGAAACAAAAACAATGTTAAGTTTAAAAAGAAATGTAAAGACTAGTTATACAAGACTTAAAACTAAAATGATGTTTTACTACAATCTAAAGTTTGTACTTTGTCATTAACAAAACTTAGCAAAGATCGTTAAAATATAAATAACGTTTTTAGGCGATATTTGTATTAACAAATACCACTTTAACGACAAGGGAACTTAAACCAATAATCAAGAACGCAAGGTCGACTTCTAAAGAAAAACGCACAAAGGAGCGGGAGAGAAGAATGGATCTCTCACTGGGCGAAGTTCGTTGGATCGCCACATACCGTTTCGAATCCTCTTAAAGTTAGTTTCTCGTTTAAAAGTTTTCCAATACGCAAGTGATACAAAGGCAAGTTTTGATTTTGGGTTTGGGAACTTATTATGGTCACACCCCCAGTTGGTAGGTGTTCTGCCTTGGTTTGCGGTGGTAAGATTTTAATGTTGTTATTATTAAACAAAGAAACGGGAAAATCTTTTTGTGTTTTTCTTATCTTATATAGATATAATACATATATACAAACAAAAGAAAAATATTTTTGGTTTTTTATAAGTTTTATAAAATCGTAACTTCTTGCGAAGGTTCTACAAGACTAATCGTCTAAACATTATCGAGACTTTTGACACACAGCCTCCCCGGCAGCGGTGCCATTTGATTCGTTGTGTTTTGGTGTGTGCAAAAACAATTTATCAAAAATATCAAAAAAAAAGTGTAGTCTATGTTATCGTGAGACAACAAGACGTGGAGAAATACGAGTAAACCTTTTAGGAAAAAGATTACCTCGCAAAACTCGTGAAAGTGATATTAAAATTGTGGAACCGGGAAGTGATTTCCCGGGTCGTACCCCAACGAGGTGTGAGTGGAAAGTTTCGAGAAAAGATCGAGATTAAAACCTTGTATGTTTGGTTGTGAAAGATTATTTGGTTTTGTGATACGTTAAATTAACGAAAATTACGAATTAACGAACGAAAATGGAATAAACGTAACCTAAATGGAAAAATAAACAAAGGAATGCTAAGAACTATTTAAAATTACCTAAAAAGCTACGAGAAACATGTTTAGGGAAAACGGGGAATCCTAAAACGTAATCTAAATTAAAAACGCGACGTTTATTAAAAATAAACGTCAACGTACAAAATAAAACGCGAAATTTGAGCTACAAAGGTCCTACGGGTTTCCAACAAATTTTCTTAAGCACTAAATGACAAAAGAAAATTTTAGAAAAAAGAAAATTAATTTTTCAACAAAAATTCTCTTGATTACGAATTAAATTCTATAAATCACAAATTAAATTCTAATAATTAAATTAATGGTCCTAAAAATCTGAAACTTTTTTGGAAATTATTTTATGCTAAGACAATCCTAGGAAAAATTCTAAACCTGAATAAGCTATTCCAAATAAGCTGTAATAAGCTATTCAGTTTTCAATAGATAATGGAAAAATAAGGCTTAAATACAAGTGGAATACACCTTCCAACAGAACTGGTGCTCCAGAGCTGTTGGAAGGGAGGTGTGTGTTGTGTTGCTTGTGTGGTGAGCTGGGTGGCCAGGGTTCGAATCCCAGCATACACTTTTTGCTATTTATTTTTTTTTTTAAATTCTTCATTTTCTTTTTCACCCCAGCCTCAAAACACTTTCTGGAAAACATTTTTTTTTTTACAAATCAAACTCAAACAACTTCAATTTGAATCAAAAATCAAAACAGTCAAGATTAAAAATTTGATTTGTATGTTCAAAATTTCGTTTTCTTTTCTTTCCAAATTCCACACAACACAAGTGAACTAAATAAGCTTAAATAAGCTGTAACCACTTAGCAACAACAAAAACAACAAGAATAAGGATAGCATCAACAGGAACAACAACAGGAAATTAACCAAGTGACAAGAACAACAACAAGAACACTTGCAGCAGCAATGGTCAAATAGACCAAAAGATGTCTTCAAAAGGCAGTCTAGATAAGCAATAAGTCCTAATCTAAAAGCATATATCTAAATTTGACCTAGGGGCTTCCTAAAGCAACAAGAATCAAGGCCTAACACTAGCTAATAAATAATCTAAACCTAATCTAAAATTTAACAAAACTGAGGGTGCAGGGGAAGGGCTTTCCCTGCAGGTCTGTTTGGACCTTAGGTGGGACCCACAGAAAAATCACAAAATTACAACACCAATGGGATTTCAAAGTTTAGCTGGGGGACTATGAATCCTAAAAATTTCAAGTCCTGAAACCTAGTACAAAAATCCCTAAAATTCTTGCAATAAATGACTTTTCTGCCCAAACTCAAATTTTGACTTTTTAGAAATTTAACCAATTTTGACTATGGTGACTTTAAACTGGGTCCTAATGGCTTAATAAGTTATAAAACACTAATTGAGAACTTAAATAAGCTATCCTACCTAGTTATGCACTGATTATATGAAAATTATAACCTAAATCTCACACAGTGAATGCATAAGGAGGTAAATAATGATCTTTGACTTTTTCACTGAATTTAACTAAACCTAAGGCTGAATTGCAGTGTATTGGGCCAGAGTAATATTCCTACAACATCCTAAACCACAAACCACACCCACAACTGAGTACTCTAAACTAAACCAAACACCCCCTTATCTGCTGTTTTTAAGGATTTTACCAAGCAATACACTGAATTACCCTATAATACTTACTAATCTACTTTTAATATGTCACAACAGACCAAGTTAATAAATAAGCAAGAAATCTAAACTACAAATTTCAAATATAGCAATTTATACTAAAAATATGGTGCAAAACCTACTTGGCATCCAAGCTGTGAGACATCTGAGAACCAGGAATCATAACCATAACCTAACATCCCCCATGGGATTCTAAACCAGTATCCATATCCATTTCTGCTACTGCTTCTTCTTCTTCCTTATTCTATTTTTTTATTTTTATTTTTTTGAATTTTCTTTATGATTTTCTGTTTTCTTTTCTTTTTCTTGAAATTTTACTTTCTCTTGGTTCAATTAACATAAACAACTTTAAAGCAACATTCTGAGATCAAAATAAAGAACAATTTAAAGGCATACAAGTAACTTTGAAATTTTGAGTAAAAATTAGAAATTGCTTAAACTGAAAGTAGACTTTAATTGAAGTTTAAAACTGAGAATACAATGGTAAATTAACTTAAAAACACAGAAAATACAAAGAGATAGATGCCTTATCATGGCTACAAGAGAGCCCTATTTATGCTACAAAGTGGTAGGTAGGAAATGCCTCCCTTGTGCTTCTTCACTGAGGTACAACAGCTGTAAAACCTTCGTTATGCCTTCCTGATCAAATCCTCACCGTTTGATTATAAAATGGGTGATCCTAGCCTTCTATTCATTCTTGGCGGGAAAAGTATTTTGTGTAAATCCAGGATTGCCAGGGTGTAAATTTGTGGTTAGGTAGGGTTTGTGAGTGTAAGGGAGATAGTGGGATTGGTAGTGGTGCAGGGGGAGCTTTTGTGGTGGAGGGATGGAGTGTTGCAGGGTGGTGGTGGTGGTGTATCTTGTGGGTAAAACGGGGGAAGAGAAGAAAGGGTGGGTTTGACCCTTTTTTGACCAGTGTTGACCTTTTGACCCTGACTTGGGTTATTAATAACGTGGGGTGATGTTGGGCTTGGGGGTGAAATGGGCCAAAGCAGGTTAAGGGATTCATGGTGGTGGGCTTTTAGGATAGTTTATAAGCGAAACAAGCCCAAGGATTATAGTTGTAGTTTGCTGATTTTACAAGGACCAAAACTGTAATTCTGCCAAACTTCTATCAAGGGTCAAAATTGCCCACTTTTGAATTCCCAAGGTCAACTTTGTTATTTTTCTTCAGTTTATAACTCCCGGGTCACTTTTACCAAATTCCAAGCTGTAGGGACCAAAGTTGTACAATCTCCAAACTTTTTCTCTTCAGGGACTAAACTTGTTTATTTTTGAAAGTTTTTCACTCAAAGATCAATTTTTTGGTAACTTTTGATTTTTAAAGACTTGGTTTGACTTTCCTTTTAAAATAAACGCTCAGGGACTAGTTTTGACAACTTTTGAAAGCTGGGGGACTGAAACTGCCAATTATGCAAACTTTGTTCATTTTTTTGTTTGTTTTCAATTATTTTGCATCTAAAACATATAAAACACGATCTTTGGGATATTTTTGTTATTTTGATGCATTCTTGAGTGTTTTCACATGTTTTGGCAGTTAAAATACGGTAAAAATGATGAGTATTTTACACACTCATCATATATCTATATACAATTTGGTATAATATATGTACAAAGTATATAATTCAATTTAAGAAGATGCTGACATGAGTACCAAAAGGATATCATTTTGCAGGTTGAAGAAGTCTGTAGTCAACATCTCTTAAACTTTCACCACCAAAGCATTCGAGGCACACGAATACTCATCTGAACTTGTGCCTTATCAATGTGATACTTTGGTAGCTTCCCCCCAAACTGACAATCATCTACATGAGACCACTTCCCCAAGAGTTGAAGTGATGCGAAAAGTCTCATTGTTTGATGCTCAAAGACCCAAAAAAAATGATAGCACCGAAGTAACAAGGTGAACCACGGATCATCTCTGCGGTAATCAATTCCGGAATGTATGATGAAGCCCGATCACATGACCCTGTTGTACGTCCTCGATGTTCACATTACTCTGCGGTTTTGAGCAATTTGTCTATTTCGGAGAACAAGATATCAACATCTTCATTTTATCACACGCATTCTAGTTATCATACATAGTCCATAATACACAAATGTTCCCAACGCGAGTCGAAGCGATAACACCAAAGTAACAGGTTGACGCACTGATCATCTCTGCGGATATCAGATCTGGAATAAATGATTAAGCCAGATCATGTGAACCTGTTGCGCGTCCTTGATGTACACATTTCTCTCCCCTGATGGTTGCGATCTCATCGGAATCAGCATAACATTGTGTACATGAAGCATTAACCAGAAGCACTTTACCATAAATCATATCAGCTCATATGAAGATGTCGATAAGCAATATCATCTCACGCTCCAATTGTTCTTCTCATATTTCTTCGCACTGAAATCTGAAGTAATACATACCACAAGTATCAAGGGACCACTTCCCCCACATAGTTGGAATGATACACCAAACGCCACGAGTTAAGACACTGATTATCTCTGCGGTTTTGACATTTGTCTTCCCGGCATAACTTCAATTAAGACGAAGTATTAAGTTCATCACATGTACTCATTATGCATTTAGATGTATGTCTCCTTCCCCCTTGTTGGTTTTGATACCTCAGAATTAGCAACACATTTTATGCACACATACTTGAAATCTTGTGAGAAGAACAACCTTTGACTTAAATGGATCTGGTGAGAATCAACTGCTATAGAAACACTCACTAATTGGGTTATTACTCCCTCCCAATTAGTAAGCCCATTAATTAACTTGCTCCCTCCCAAACTGACGACCCGTTTTATATAACCTTGATGCTTGTTGAAGAAGTATCTCTCAACTCTGCCCAAAATGTCTTCAGTCTCTTAACATGTCATCCACAACGTAAAGTGGATCATAGACTGATAATCTGTAGCTTTTTCACGGGTTTGTTTGGGGAACGTTACGTCGACATTTTCAACCCACTTAGAATGCTTCCAGTTCTTTGATAAAAGCCCCAATGTACACAATTCTCCCTCCATGATGATGACGATCTCTGGGAATCATCATAACTATGTGTACATAAATATATCAACTGGAAGCAATATACAAATCAATACCCCATGAGTAGATGTCGATGACAATTCTCTTCAACAATTCACTGTAGATCAACCCCTAAGTAAACCTCTTTTCACTTCCACTGGCTAATAGTAAATGACCACGTATGGAGAAAAACCCGATATAACAAACTTGAGACTGAAGTAGAGTTCCCTGTTCTTGTGTCTTAAGCTTGCACTAATGTTGGAAGAACAGTGTAGAGAATTTATGCTCCAAGCAAATCTCTAAGTACTCACTACCCAACCAAAGCATGAGACATTACCACCTCTTGCGATTATCCACAACGACAACGGCGTGTGACACTGAGTACTACAACGTAACTCCTTAAAGTGATAGTTAACCAGGTCTTCAACCATCCACCTCGACTGCTGGTAACTAGATAAACCAGGTCTTCAACTTAACTCTCAAGCACGAGCAAGTTATCATTGAAAGTCATTCATCCAACCAACCCCGACTTCAAGATAAAGTAAGATCACATCTTTGTGAAAGTCAATCTTCAATCTCAAATATGTGATACCCACTCAACTCCGTAGTCACAATTAGTCTTCCTTAGTTAGTGGAACATTAGGTGTTGGAGGAGAGGAGAGTCATTTCACGCATCAATCAACATGTATTTTATTCACAGTTCTCCCCCTCAAATATTGCATATGAGGATGCGATTTTTGATTGAACAAGTGAATAAAAATACATGTAGTTTATTCATACTTCTCCCCCTCAAAAATTGCATAAGAGGTTGATCCACTGTACACACTTCTCCCCCTCAAAAATTGCATTTGAAGATGCCATTTTTGATCGAGTGAATAATAACAAATACAATCTGATGAAGGTAATCCACTTGATGACTGAACAAACGTGGAACAAATATGGGGTTTGTTGATGAGAATGGTCAGAAGCAAGAACATTTATCTTCTTCAAAAGATAAAGCGCACTCAAGCGTACACTTTTCTTTTATTTGATGAACGGGGCCTGAAGTGATGTCAGCAGACACCATAATGATGAAGTTGAAGACCGAGGCTTGAACTGATGTGTTCAAACGTCATTATGATGAAGAATGAGGCCTGAACTGATGTATTCAGACGTCATTATGATGAAAAACGAGGCCTGAACTGATGTATTCAGACGTCATGGTCGTTGAAGTGCATCAAAGTTGAGTTTCTTTAACCCCTGATTGATGAGATATCAATCTTTTCGGCAGCCAACCTCTGAGTCTTTCCTTACTAGGGTTGAAAGATGTACCTGCACTTAAGTAAAGACTACCTGCACTGACATTGAGAGTTTGTTTGCATTTATATGGGTTAGTGATATCAGCATCTATAACATTTGGGGTTCCGCTGTCAACCTTGGTTTTGCAATCAGTGAACATCATTCTTGTAGGTATCCATCTAAGACCAACAATTTTAAACATTCTACCCGTCGGTATCCACCTAAGGCAAGATCTAGGAATGTTTGGTTTCTCATGTAATATGGAAGTTAGAGAAGACCTTTGTCCTATAGCAATCTGCCTACCAGATTTCTGAGTATAACTCTTTGATTCTACGGGCTTGTTGTAGTTTCTAGTCTTAGAGGATTGAACCTTAACATGAGCATTCACTTCCTTCAGGAATTTTGTAACACAATTATCATGATTTGCCTCAAAAACACATTTCAGACAAGTTGAGCAAACAAAGTGTTTAGATTCAGAAAAGGATCTAGGATTCTTAGAGTGATCTTCTACGGGAATCGATTTAATCGATACGTAACTACTCTTGGAAACAGGCAAATTCTTAGTCTTTTCATGTGTGGTTTTCTTAGTATCCTCTAGGTTGTGATTCTGAACACTGTTTTTATGTCTAACATGTTCCTTTGATGTCACAAATGACACACGCTTTGGATTATTCCTAGAAGCACTAGAGGTACTCATATGATGAGGTTTTGCAACAAAACATTCTTTTTCATTAGGTCTCGACTGTGAAGTGACTGGTTTTGACAAAACTTATTTCTCATCAACTTGGGAGGCAAACCGTAATTTTGAAAATTTTCGTCGTTCAGATCTAAACGCAGTCGGTTGCCTAACACCACTTTGTTTCCTAAGAGGTTGCGAAGGTGGTTTTCCCAAGATTGATCGTTTTGCAAACTTAGTGTTCACACTAATTCCAGTTAATTTTCTTAACTCGTTTTTTAATGCAGCAATTGCAAAACCTTTTTCCTGAAGTTGAGCTTTGAATTCATCATTTTTGGCCATCAAAGAAGTTGTTTGTTCAATAGTCTTAATCTTCTTTTCATTGATAGAATCATACAGATCTTTGTAATGCTTTTTCAAAGTCTCATTTTCCATAAGTAATTTAGCCACATTACATTCCAATTCAAAGTTTCTTGATTCCAATGCATCAATGTCATGTTTAATTTTGGCATCATTACTTTTCTCATGCATATTAATTCGAGTTTTCAAGTTGTTGATCGTTGAGTTTTTGGCTTGTAGCTGAGCTTTCAAATTGTTTATTTCAAAAAATTCACGAAATTCAGGAAATTCCAGATTTTTACATGGTTTGATCGTTTGAAGACTTTCTTCCTTTTGTTGTATTGATATTTCAAGTGAAATACCATGTTTTTCAAGTTGTAGGAATTTGTTAGAAAGTTCATCATAAATTTTTTTTTCAACCATATTATTTGTTTTGAAAAACTCAGTCTTAAGCAAAGAACATTTAACTCGATCATGTTCAACATCCTGGTCAATTTCTCCCTCCTTATGACTCATATTTGTTGAATCAGGAGTGGTATTGCTATCAACCTTTTCCAACAGATATGTGTCATAAATAGGTTCAGATTGATCAGTATGTTGTCGTTCACTAGCAGGGACATTATGTTGAACATTTAAATGTACCTCAGCAAATGGCACATGGTCATTTACTGGTCTAATATCTGCATCCACGCCATGTGTGATGTGAATCACTGAACTGTTGCTTGTATCATGCATATCTGACTTTGTCCCACTGCATTCTGTGACAACTGAACTAGCATCCAATGCTTTACTCGAATCAACCTTCATTTCCCTTGATTGGATTAGTTGTTCATTCATCATGATGTCATACATTCGTTTGTGTTGTGCTCTTTCATCAATGTACTTCACAACATTACTCTTGAGTTGGAGTAGTGTTTCTCTGAACGCATCAACTTCAATTCTAGTGTAATTAGTAAAATACTTATTAGTCATTTAATTCTCAGTGAATTGTGAATCAATGAACGTTTGGAGTTGGTTGTTGATCACACAAAAGGCAGCCATGGATCTTTCTTCAGAAAAATTTCCTTTGTCAAGTTGTTGTTCAAGTTGGTCTAAATAGTGAGTCATTTTGACAGTGAAGGTCTGAACATCTTGACCAAAGAGTGATGTGAAAGCACGTTCGTAAGCGAATGCGCTTTCGTATCCTATTAAGTATCCAGGTCGTTCAAAGAGAACCTTGAGATGTGAGTGAAGTAGTTGAAAACATTCTGTGCAACTTTCCGTAATTGTGGGTAACACAATTGACTCTTGAGCCTCATCAACTTGATGATTTGAGCACCTTGAGTTGATCTTGAAGTTTTCAGCGTCATTCCGGTTAATTCGTTGCACGTGGTTAGGGTTCATAAGTTCAACATCAGCATCCCCCAGTTTGGGTATCTTAGACATAGAGAGATCTAATTCAGTAGACATTGTGAACTTTTGTAATCGAACGTAGCAACTCTTATGATTTAAACCGAGAAATTGCTTCTTTCGCGGGATTTTACAAAATCAATAGGAGAAACCGTGAAATGATACTGAGTAATTTACTGATTGAGTGTGAGATGATAAACTTTGCAAGGTACAGTAAGTTATCTAAGTCAAGTCACAACGAGTCAAATCACACCAAGTCAAATCACAATTAGTCAAATTGCAGGAATTAATTCGCAACATCAGATTGTAATTGGACAAGTTGCAACAACACAAATCGCAACAATTCTCAAATCACCAAACTGTTCAACTCGCAGTGTATAATCAACTCACAACAACTTGGTCAACTAGCAGTGATATAGTACGGTTGATGCAATTTGTTATGGTGAAATTTTGGTCTGAAAACTTAAATCCTCAATAACTTCACTCCGGAGCGATTTTGGGCCTCGAAACTTCGCCTGAATTGATAAATTCATTTAGCGTGTCATTCTCCTCTGTCTCACGGTCGTTTTGAGAGGTATTTCACTAAAAACGGAGTTACGGTTCAAAAGTTATGGCCGTATGAAGTTTTGACGTAAAAATTCAACTTTGGTCAACAGCTAAACAAGCAAATCGCTAAACAAGCAACTCGCTAGATTCCAACTCGCTAAAGTCACAACTCGCTAGTCAGACAACTCGCTGGAGGCAACTCGCTGGGATCTGATCAACTTGCTGGAAACCAAATCTCTGATTAGGCAACTCGCTAGACTGCCAACTCGCTAGACTTCCAACTCGCTAAACCAATGAGACAAATATGTCGCTGTCTTAGCGATTTGTCTTTATATCCCAAAATAGCAAAATAGGCAACTCGCTAGCCTTTTAACACCAACTCGCTACCAAAACTGACCAACTCGCTACCAGATTCTGTTCAACTCGCTAGTACGTGTCAACTCGCTGCTTAATAAGACAGAAAGGTCACTTTCTAGCGTTTTGTCCGTTTGTCCCAAAATAGAAAACTTCCAAATCGCTACACTCAACTCGCTAGAAAATCTGTCAACCCTCTACAATGAAATGCCAACTCGCTGATAAGAAACACACCACGAAATCCCTTCAAAGTCCACGAAAATGATGAAGTGACTAAACCAAGAGCTACACACGATGCCTACAACACCACTAGGTAAGAAAGTACAAGTAAAATACCAAAAACTACACTTAACGAGATCAAACAAATGAGAAAACCACTATCACTATTCGAACCATACACAAACCACAAAACCAAGCAACAAATCTGATTATACACAATCCCTAGGATGAAACCATGGCTCTTGATACCAATTGTAGGATACTCATAAACTTAAACACGTATGGTTCATGTGATTTATGGATCGAATTAGTATAGAAGTTTAGAGAGATGAAGTAGAGAGAAGTTGGGAGACTTTCTAGTGAGAGAAAGAAAGAAAGATTAGATTGAATGAAGTGAAAGTTCCAACCCTCTCCCTTGGGTGGGAGAGGGTATATATACTACAACTACTGGTGCTCCATGAAACGAGCTGTAGAGTGAGCTGACAGTGGGTAAAGACCCGACCCACTCTACGAATACTATTTACATACATTAACTAATATTAAACTACGTACTAGCTATATTAAGGATAATTCTACGAGCTACTTAATGCTGAGCAATACTTGGGGTGACCGAGTCTTTATCTGAATATTCGTATTCCTAACAGTCTGGGAGCCTGGGATTTGGCTTGAGAAGGTAGAACCTAGTACTATTCCTATATGGGTGTGTGTCTATGGTATTCCTTTGGAGCTTTGTAATGGGAATGGGATTGGTAAGAATTTTAGTGGTATTTGGAAACCCATGTTAATGGATAAGTTGACTAGAGATAGATATTTGAAAAAATCTGGTAAATTGGATTTTGCAAGAGTTTTGGTTGAAGTGTTTGCTGAAGATGAGCTCCCCCATTCTCTTGAGATTGAGTATCCTCAAATTGGGATTAGGCCTGCTAGGATTGGTAAATTAGAGGTTAAGTATCAATGGCAGCCTCCCCAATGCACTCATTGTAAAACTTTTGGCCATAAGACTGTGTCATGCAAAGTTAGACCCAAAACTGAAGCTGAGATTGCTGATGTGGCTGTTAAAAGTGTGGATACTGTTACAGATAAGGGTTTGAGTAAGAGTAATGTTGATAAGGGTGATGATGAGGGTTTTAAAGCTGTTGGGAAAAAGAATAAACATGTTAACCAGGGTAATGATCAACAGGGTAGTGTGCAAAGGAATAATGTTAGCCATAGGCATTTTCCAAGTAAAAGCTCCCAAATGTCCAATAGGGTTTCTGGTGGTAATGCTAGGAATTATGGTTCTAGGATGGGTCCTAATCAGTAGAACTCTTATGGTAACCAAAAGCAACAGGGTAATGTGAAGAATAAGGGGGTTTCTGAAAGTTCTGGTATGTTGAAGCAAGGTAATAAAGGTGGTACTAAATCTAATGGCAGTAGTCAGAAATTGGTGGGGAATTTAGTTCAGAAACCTCCTCTCAGTTCCAAGTATAATGAGAATTTTAAGCCTAAAGTGTTGGTTAGAGGGTCTGGGTCTAAGGGTGATAGTGTAAGTGCTATGACTGAGGATCTTTCTGTTTCTAATGCCTATCAAGTTCCTGATGATCTTGATGTGGTAGATAAGGAGAAAGAGTTCATTAAAGGTACTGATGAAGAGTATGATAAGGTTGTTTGGCCTAAGTTGAAATTGGAAGTGGATGAGGTGATGAAATCAGGTAAGTATCCTTCTTTAGCTGTTAAAGCTGATTGGTCTCTAGCTCAGTTAGACTACTTTTTCAAAAATTGTTCTAACTTTGGGATGGAACCTTATATTGATGAGGATGATGTGGATTCTGACAATGGAAGAATGGCAACTTCTATATAACCTAAATTTGTTGATAATGGTGGCCCAGATGATAGTGATATTGGGGCTATTCATAATGTTGTGGTTTAATGAATCTTAAAGCCTTTGCATGGAATGTTAGAGGTCTTGGTAATGAGACTAGTCAGAAGCAGGTTATTGATCTTCTTAGAGAGGGGGGTTTTAGTTTATGTGGTCTTTTGGAGACTAGAGTTAAGAAGAATAAGTTGAGTAAAGTTTGTTCTAAGGTGTTGGGTAATTGGGACTGGATGTCTAATGCTTCTATGTGTGAAGGGGGTACTGGAATTGTCATTGGTTGGGATCCTAATGTTGTGAGGGTTATGCTTCATAGTCAGTCTTCCCAACTTATGAATGTTTTTGTGGAATTTGTTAATGGTAATAAGAAGTTATTTTGCTCTGTTGTCTATGCTCATGTTAAGAGTAGTGGAAGGAAGGAGCTTTGGAAGGATTTGATGGTTCATAGTCAGGTTGTTAAAAACTCTCCTTGGGCTCTTTTGGGTGATTTCAACATCATTCTTGAAGCTTGTGAGAGGTCTATGGGCTCTTCTACTGTTACTGCAGGCATGTTGGAGTTTAGGGAGTGTTTGCATAAGATTGAAGTTATGGATTTGATATTGTCTGGTCTTTAGTTTACTTGGAACAAAAGCCCTGGTAACCCATCTGGCTTGTTGAAGAAATTAGATAGAGTTATGAGCAATGTGCACTTTATGGATAAATTTCCAGGTGCTAATGCTTTATTTCTACCTTTTGTTACTTTTGATCATACCCCCATGGTTCTCAATATCCCTAGTATTGATGGTGCCAAGCCTAAGCCTTTCAAGTTTGCAAAATTTTTAGCTTCTAAACCTGAGTTTCTTCAAATTGTGGAGGGTGTTTGGTGTAAGGATATTCCTGGCTATTCTATGTTTTCTGTTGCTTCCAAGCTCAAGCTTTTGAAGAAACCTTTGAGGAAGTTGAAGTATTCTCAAGGTGATCTTGCTGCCAAAGTTCATTGTGCAAAGGAGGAGCTGTGTAGAATTCAGACTGATATGATAAAAGACCCTTTTAATGCTGAAGTGAGATCTAAGGAAGCTTCTGTTATGAACAAGTACAAAGATGCTGTCAGAGATGAGGAGTTGTTTCTTAAACAGAGATCTAAGGTTACTTGGCTCAGTGAAGGTGATCACAATACTAAGTACTTTCATAGGGCTTTAAAGGAAAGAAGAAATAGGAATAGGATTGAGTTTGTGGAAGACATGGCTAGTAATTTGTTCTCTGGAAATGATGTTGGGGAGCAGTTTGTGAGGCATTTTGAAGAAGTTCTTGGTAAGCAAGTGGAGGTTGAGTATATTTTTGATCCTTCTCAGCTCTTCCTTAATAAGCTCTCTGATGTGGATGCTGAATTTATGGTGAGGCCTATCACTAATGAAGAAATTAAGGCTGCTTTGTTCTGCATGGATGATGACAAAGCACCTAGTCCTGATGGCTTCTCTTCCAAATTCTTTAAGGCTTCCTGGTCTATTGTGGGGTCTGAATTTACCAAAGCTATTCAGGATTTCTTTTCCAATGGTAAGTTGCTTCAAGAGGTTAACTCTACTATTATTGCTTTAGTGCCTAAAATCAAAACTCCTAGAAATGTTTCTGATTTTAGGCCTATCTCTTGCTGCAATGTATTATATAAGTGTATTAGTAAGGTCATAGCTAATAGACTTAAGGGGGTTCTCTATTCTATTGTCAGTGATTGTCAAGGTGCATTCATTCCTAATAGGCAAATCAGTGATAACAACACAAGAATTGATGAGAAATTACCATAGGAAGTGTGGTCCTCCTAAAGTTGCTTTCAAAATAGATATTAATAAGGCATATGATTCAGTGGATTGTGGCTTCCTCAAGCAGTGCCTTGTTTATTTTGGTTATCCATGGAAGATGATTAACTGGATTATTAGTTGTATTTCTTTTCCCTCTTTTACTGTTTGTGTTAATGGGGATCATCATGGGTATTTTAAGGGTAAGAAAGGGCTAAGACAAGGGGATCCACTATCCCCTTATCTGTTCACTTTGGTTATGGAGGTGCTGACATTGATGATTAGGAGAAATATTGAGAGAAATGGTAGTTTTAAATATCACTGGAAATGCAGTAAGGTGAAACTTTCCCACCTTTGCTTTGCTGATGACCTGATGATATTTTCATATGGTGATGTTAACTATGTGGCTGTTGTGAAGAATGCTTTAGAAGAGTTTAGTAAAGTTTCTGGTCTTATGCCAAAATTGAATAAAAGTGTTGCCTTCTTTGGTAATGTCCATTCTTATACTAAAAAAGCTATTTTGAGTATTATGCCATTCTCTGAGGGTTCTCTTCCAGTTAGGTATCTGAGTGTTCCTTTGCTTTCTTCCTGGCTTTATAAGAAGTATTGTGATCCTCTTATTGATAAAGTGAGGCAGAGATTGATCAATTGGAAGAATAAGGTGTTGTATTTTGCTGGGAGGTTACAGCTTATTCAGTCAGTGTTATGCTCTATCCAAATATTTTGGTCTTCTGTCTTTATTCTTCCTGTGAGTGAATCCCAAGATATTGAGAAGATTATGAGGGGTTTTCTTTGGTCTCAGGGTAACTTACAAAAAGGTAAAGCCAAGGTTAAGTGGGAGGATGTTTGTAGTTTGAAAGTTCAAGGTGGTTTGGGGATCAAGTCTCTTCAAAGTTGGAATGTGGCCTTAATGTCTAAACATGTATGGAATATAGTGTCTAAGAAAGACACTTTATGGGTGAAGTGGATTAACTCTTACAGGCTTGTTGATAGGAGGTCTCATGCTAGGAATTTTTGGGATGCTCCTATTCTTAATGATGTCTGCTGGGGATGGAAAAAGATTTTGCAACATAGAGATGAGCTGAGAAGTCATATTATTACTAGAATTGGTGATGGTTGCAGTACATCAATCTGGTTTGATAATTGGTGTTTTTTGGGTCCTTTATGCCAATTTATTTCAAAAAGGGATATTTATGAAGCAGGTCTTTCAACTCTCACCTCCTCTTTTGTTTCATGATAGGCAAGATAAAGTGATGTGGTTCACTAATGGAAATAAGGTTGTGAATTACTTTGTTAAAGCTATTTGGGCAGACATGATTATTCACAAGCCTATTGTTCCTTGGTATAAAGTTGTCTGGTATAGTCAGAATATCCCTAAACATTCTTTCATTTTGTGGCTTGCTATTCACAAGAAGTTGAAGACTCAGGATAAAATGGCAATTTGGTTGAAGATGGATAACCTTAAATGTTCCCTCTGTAATGATGTTATGGATAGCCATGACCATTTGTTTTTTGGATGCAAATTCTCCTCCTAGGTCTGGTGTTTCTTTAAAGCTTTTATGAGATTTGATAATGCCCCAAATAATCTGTATCAGGTGCTGGATATTATGATAGGTAGACCTTTATATAAGTCTATTTGGAGTATCATTCATAGATTAGTTATTGGGGCAGTGGTTTAATTATTATTTTTTAATTTAAAATTTTAAAAATTTGTTTTGTTGATATACTATACTAGTAGAAAATAAATATAAAAAAATATAGATAAGATGCAATACTACACAAGTAGAAGATATATACAAAAAAATATAGATAAGATGCAACTAACAACACGATTAAAATTTTCAAATGATTATATTTAATAATAAACAAATATAATTAAAAATCATAAAAAAAAATTAAATTATTTGTTTTTTAAGAAATAAAAATACATCACTAAAAAAAATTTTAAAAACCCGCGCGTGCACGGGTATTATAACTAGTTAACTAGAAAAGCTAAAAACTCCAATTTACACTTCTCCACTTTTTTCTCTTAAAAAAAAAAAAAAAAAAAAAAAAAAAAAAAAAAAAAAAAAAAAAGGATTTCTGAATCTACTATTCAAGTAGCTCGTTTTAACTCTAATCAACGTTGATAACATCTTCACCTTCTATCATTGCCTCTACATGAATTGGTTTTTCAAAATTCTTAACTCTTCTTTAAAAAAATATATATATAAAAAAAAAATAATCCCGTATCGAAAGATCTAAAAGCGAAAAAGTAAGAAAAAATATATACAATTAAACTCTACCTAAGCTACTAATATGAGAATAAATCTAGGAAACCTTGGGTTCGATTCATAAGAAGTAATTAAATGTTATCTTGTAATATTTTCTCTTTGTACGTCTCTCTCTTCTGTTTCTATGTATCCATTCTTTCTTCTTTTCATATAATTCCCTTATTATTTTTCTCATTGATTTCTTTCCTTTTTTTCTCTTTCTTTTATTCTTTCCCTACATCTAGCTAATTATGTTAAAGGTTATGTCAATATATACAGAACATTCTTTGACCTATTTAAAATCTTTAGTTAATAAGCGAAAACTATAAATCCCTTATCACAGCATTGTTATTTTTAGTCGATGGGAAACGCAATTCCATATGCCCAACCAAAATCACAAAACCCTAATCAAGATGAAGAGACATTCACTTGTGAGATATGCATTGAGCCAATAACGCTCCCAAACACAAAATTTAAGAATAGTAATAGATGTGTTCACCCATTTTGCACGGATTGTATGATTAAATACATTCAAGTGAAACTGGAAGACAATGTTTCAAATATCAAATGTCCTGCTACGACATGCGACCATTCTCTCGATCCCTTATCATGTCGCCCTAAAATCTCACACCAACTGTTTAATAAATGGTGTGATGTGTTATGTGAATCAACGGTGTTAGGGGTCAACAGGGTTTATTGCCCTAACAACGAGTGTTCGGTGTTGATATTGGATGAGTGTGGTAAAGGTAATGTAAAGAGGTGTGTGTGTCCTAATTGCAAGAAACCCTTTTGTTTTGAGTGTAAGGTAGCTTGGCATGCTGGTTATACATGTAAAGAGAGTGGTGTGACTAGAGATGAAAACGATGTCGCTTTTGGTCTTTTAGTCGAAACAAAAAAGTGGCAAAGGTGTCCAGTGTGTAGGCATTGTGTTGAACGTCTTGAGGGTTGCAACTTTATAACTTGCAGGTTTGATCAATCTACCTAACAATTGTTATTAGGGAAAATTAACCAGTCGCTTGGGCAACTTTTTCGATAGATCGGGCGATCTGGCAACTTGTACAACGGGACATTTGTCGAATTTCATAAGCTGACAACAAGTGTCCTGTTGTAAAAGTTGTCCGGTCTATTTTCGAATTAAAATTACCCTTGGTCTAAAAAGTGACAAACCATATGGCAACGATCTAGTCATATAATTATCCCTTGTTATTATTATTATTATTTTTTTTTTAAATTTAACCTTTAAGGTTTCTTTTTCTTTTTTTTGATCATCAATGTATAGATTCTCTTAACATAATATATCAATATTTAACTATTTGAGCTTCAACAAGTTGAGCCAAACCATCTTCTTTTTTTGCTTAAACCAAATATTAACTTGGCTGCTATTAACTTGTTTGTAAAATTCTTAAGTTGTCCTAATTGGTAATTTATGGGTTAATTGACATTTTACAACGAAACCATTGAGATCCCTACTTCAAAATTCAATTAAATTTATTGTTCTTACAAGACTGCAATAAAAAATTAGAAGAAACGGATAAGCAAATTACACAAAGAACACAATAACTGACAAGCATTTCTCCCTTGTATTGTTTGCGATTTTTGACTTTATATCATCACAAATCACTAGTATTTTGAATTTGTAAGCATAACTTACTAATTGTAAAATATTTGCAGATGTGGAGTAAACTTTTGCTACAGGTGTGGAGAACAATTGCCAGCGTGCAAGTGCTATACAAGTGTTGATTGTTTCTTCTATTACTTTTCATTGGCATTTTCATTTTATGTCCTTACTTTCTTATAAGAAAATACGTAAAGTAATGATAAGCGGTTATTTTGTTATATCTATCTTTTAAATCTAACAACAATTGTTGATTACAAAATTTGTTCAAATGCAAATTTTGTATTTATGATTAATTCCTTGTCATATTATAAATGTGGAAGTAGTTCCTTTTCTTATTATGATGTTCAAGCTACTAGTTGTGAGCTGATATGATAGCTCATGTTTAATACCTACTTGGGGAGAATTTAGAGTTCTCGCTTTTCTGACCCCCCCCCCCCCCCCCCCCCCCCGCCCCCCTTGACATTGTGGAATAGATTCCCTTCACCAAGTCGACTAGGCCAGATCATGAGTGAATAGAAAATTGCGATTTCCTCTTATGTGGACGCACCTATGACCTGTCGAAGGAAAAGTGATGGAATGTGATAGCTGGTAACATTACTTACAAGTTGTAGTCTTTTGTTTTATAAAAGCATTTGGTATAATATCTTGTGATTTTGAAGTCGTACTGGAAGTACTTCGCATCACAAAAAAAAGTGGTGTCTTGCATTTGCCTTATAAGGCTCAACTACGTACTCCGCATCACCAAAAAAGGTGGTGAGCCGCATTTGCTCAAATACTTTGCACCCCCAAAAGATGGTGTGTGTCATATTTTCCCCAGATGGAGTCATTAGGATAAACAGAAAGTTGCAACCATTTTTTACCACGAAACCAAGGTGTATAACAAAAGAAGCAAAGATTAAGGAGCTGAGGTGCATTTAAAAAAAAAAAAAAAAAAAAAAAAAAGGTGCGTCACTCGGAGTCTGAAACAAGAGCATGAAGTTTGCAAGGCAAAATATTTGTTATAAGAAGTCTTTTTTTACGGAACTAGGCATACATTACTGGGAGATATGATTAAATACGGAGTTTGGTTGATTTTTTGATTGAATATAGAATATAATGATCAGCTTTTCTAAAGGCTTGTACCGATACTTTCTATGTTTATCATAACTTTTACGTACATCATGCATGTTCTACTCATAGAATTGAACTGGTTTTTCAATTACCCCAGCCTTGTGAGGATTGAGGGCTGCAGAAACAGTGCGAGTGAAGAGCAGCCATTTGAGCCCGTCTATATAACCTTGCAAACATATAAATCCCACAGACGAGCAACTTAACACGGACTAGCAACTTAACACGTTGGCTAATTAATTACTATATATATTATTTATGGTTTAATACGACGTCGCTCCATCAATAGTAATACAGTGTTGGACTCCCGTTTCTTTTTCAGCCCGTTACCACGCCTCAGGCCCATGTCCATTCTTTGTGATACGGTATTTTCGTTTGTTTAGGCGACCTAACACCCTGCATCCTCTAGAACTTCCCTGTCATCTTACATACGGTTATGCGGGTTTTCATCGAATGTTATTGGTGCCTTTTTGTTGGATTAAACAGGTCTAATATCCTCAATCCTCTTGAACTTTTGGGTTTTTTGTGGATAACGCGATCTAATATCCTGAATCCTGTTGAACTTTGGTGTCATCTTGCATACGATGCTGAACGGATTCGAGAGTATCTCTAACTCGATTATACCAGGTAAAACTTTTATGGTTTTGTGTTTAATTTTGTTGTATTTAGTTTTACCTGATTTAAGATTTAGGGTTTCGGTCAATAGTGTTAAACCAAAATAATTGAAACTTAGGATTTTATATTCAGGTCATATTTTTGCGTG
>JARVZY010010388.1:0-30228 GCA_030686995.1 Artemisia argyi | reverse complement strand
AATTCTAGCACTCCCGACCGTAGGATCATGGAACTTGAGGACCAAGTCAAGTTTCTCATGAAATCTTACGATACTCCTAAGCCTTCAAGCCAAGTGAACAAAATCACTTCTTAATGCGAATTATGTAGTGGTCCCCACGACACTCGTGATTGTGTGGAACTCCCTGGAACAGCTTTTGCGGACTACGCATCCACGCGTACCGACGAAGCGGGAGATAAGTGGTACACTTTCAAGCCCGAGCCAAACACATACGGTGATTCATACAACCCCTCATGGAAAAATCACCCAAACCTTAGGTGGAAACAAAATCAACCCAATTCTTCCAATCCGCCTAACCGTTACCAACCAACCGGTCCACCATCCAACCGTACTTTCAACAACAATCCTTCTAACAACTATGGTAGTACCAACAATCTTGAAGGATTGATGTCAAAGTTTATGGCATCTCAAGAAGCTCGCATATCTAAGTTTGAAGCCGATTTCAAACACAAGCAAAGCGAGATGACCACTAGAATTGACGCATTGTTGAAAGTTCTCAATGATCGAGAAATGGGAGCACTCCCAAGCGACACAATCAAGAATCCGAAACTAACCGTTAATTTCATATCCTCAGTTTCATCACCCACTTCGTGTCCACAATACTACTCGGTTAAATCAACGAGCACGTGTTTCAAACAAAACCAAGTTCTTCAAAAGGACCAATCAAATAAAACACCCCATATAGAGCCGGTCAAAAGTATAGTTGAAACACCTCCTACGCAAGACCTTGACGATAAATTCAAGGAACTTCACCTTGAACGCCCCGTCATTGATGTAGCGCGTGCTCCTTACTATAGTGCCCTCCTAGAAAAATATGAGAAGTTCAAACTAGGTAAAAATGGGACCGCCTTCGTTCAAAACAAGTTGCCTAAAAAGCTTGATGATCCGGGTATATTTGTTTTGCCTTGTAAGATAGGAAGATCCGAAGCTTTCGACACCCTAGCCGATTTAGGGTCAAGCCTCAACTTGATTCCCTTTTCCTTATTCACCACTCTTAAGCTAGGAAAGTTAGAGGAAACGGGTATATTTGTTTTGCCTTGTAAGTACGATTTTGGTGTAACTTTACAGGTTTTTCAAGGGTTCCAACCCCTTGATACCTTGCATGATTAATCAAGATAAGTGTTCTTCTAATTCAATCAATATGTCTATGTGTTGGTTGTCTATATCTTGTTCTTGTCTTAATTCCATTATGCTAGGCTAGATATATTTTGTGTTTGCTTAGATCTAATGAAACCTAGATGTTGATTATGTGTTGATTACTTGTTTATTCTTGTCTTGGATGAATGATTTATATGTTAGGCTTAAGAAAACTGGCAGATCTCCAATTGGTAACATGCTTGAACGTCTTAAGAAACATGAACCGAGGCGCACTAGGTCTTTATTGGTTGTATTTAATGCATGAGCCACTGTTTACAATCCCTATAGTTGTGCTGGGCATGGTGTAGGAGGAGATAAGAGCTCATAGAATTGGGGAGTTATGTGTGCCACCCCATGAATGGTATTAAGGAATAAGATCCGTCATCCACGCAATTATAACAAGTAATTAACGTGTAAAAGATGTCTAGGGAGTAGTGAAATGTAAGTAAACACATTTTCTCCAATTACTACTCACAACCTTAGTTTAATTAGTTTATTTTCATTTTTAGTATTTTATTTTGATTGCATCTTAGTATTGGGTTAGTTGATTAGCAACTAATTCTGCCCAAATCCTTCAGACCCCGAGATTTTAATTGCTTTCAATAAAATATAAAAACACAAAAAAAAATCATCCCTCACCTTTAGAACTAGTATTTAGGCTTTCTAATCCTAGCGACACTATTCCTAAGCTGAACGATCAATCCCCCGGTACTTGTCACTATACTATACTACAACGATCTGGTACACTGCCTGGTGGGGGTTGTAAGCTTCTCGAGATCCCTCGAGAGGTAAAGCCTGTTGTGATTCCCACGCATCAATAAAGAATTTGCCCAAAAGATTATGGGGGCGGTTGAGAAAAAGGTGATTGGTTTCTACAAAGAATATTTACAATCGGAGAGTGGAACCAACGATGAGGTCACGTAGTAACCCATGACCTTGAGTCTAGCTACAAGACTCGTAAATAAAGAAAAGCGCTTCTTGGGAGGCAACCCATGTTTTGTGTGATTTTATTTTGTTTGTTTGTTATTTGCTTCCATATGCATGCTTTATTTTTATTGTTGGTTGATCATGTTTCTAAACTAAATAGTTGAAATACTTTACTTTGTTGTTTTGGCCTAGTCTTAACTCCACCTAAAAGTATTTTTGCAAAAGATAAGTGTAAGGGGAAACCCCAAATATGTTTGTAAGAAACAAACCGATCATGATTCTCCACAATATTAAATGAACATGTATATTCGTATTTGTTAGAGTCAAATGCTTGTATTGAGTCATAATGAAGTTTTGCAGGATTTTCCAGGAAGTAGGACCAAGTTTTTCTAGAAATTTTCTAGAAACTTAACATAAGAATTTTTGCAGGTCACTTCTGACGGCGTCATGAATTAATTCTTGACGGCGTCACGTGTAAAAATCTGGAAATTTTACCACTTTTGTTTTTCTAACGGTGTCTTATGGTTTTTGTGAATTATTAAGTTTTATAATCTCCAGGAAATCTGCAAACTTCATTCCACAAGCATTATATCTTATCTTGTTTTCTAGGATTTATTAACTTATATAGGATGCCGCCGATTTTACGCGAGGTTTTTTTTGTTTGTTTTCCCAGATTTACAGGTTATGTATGACAAGAAGATGATTTATATTCTGGAAGGGAAGCTTTGATTGTTCATTTTCTTGGAGGAAGATTTAACCTGGCCACCTTATTATCCATACCGAGCGAATTAGGGGAGTATTTGATTTCATTCTTTTTACTTATTTCACTTTTACACTCTTTACTTGAACATTGGGGACAATGTTCATCTTAAGTGTAAGGGGAGGGTAAAAAGATTATACCTTACATATGCACTTTCACTTGAGTTTGTTTTGTTTGATAGTAAATGTGTAATAAAACTATGAGAAATACTTGTTAGTGTATGATGCGTGGGAATCGCAACAGGCTTTACCTCTCGAGGGATCTCGAGAAGCTTACAACCCCCACCAGGCAGTGTACCTGATCGTTGTAGTATAGTATAGTAACAAGTACCGGGGGATTGATCGTTCAGCTTAGGAATAGTGTCGCTAGGATTAAAAAGCCTAAATACTAGTTCTAAAGGTGAGGGATGATTATTTTTGTGTTTTTATATTTTTTAGAAAGCAATTAAAATTCTCGGGTTTGAAGGGTTTGGGCGGAATTAGTTGCTAATCAACTAACCCAATACTAAAGATGCAATCAAAATAAAATACTAGAAATGAAAATAAACTAAATTATACTAAAGTTGTGAGCAATAAGTGGAGAAAATGTGTTTACTTAGATTTCACTACTCCCTATACATCTTTTACACGTTAATTACTTGTTATAAATGCATGGATGACGGATCGTATTCCTTAATACCATTCATGGGGTGGCACACTTAACTCCCCAATTCTATGAGCTCTTATCTCCTCCTACACCATGCCCAGCACAACTATAGGGATTGTAAACAGTGGCTCATGCATTAAATACAACCAATAAAGACCTAGTGCGCGTCGGTTCATGTTTCTTAAGACGTTCAAGCATGTTACCAATTGGAGATCTGCCAGTTTTCTTAAGCCTAACATATAAATCATTCATCCAAAACAAGTATAAACAAGTAATCAACACATAATTAACATCTAGGTTTCATTAGATCTAAGCAAACACAAGATAGATCTAGCCTAGCATGATGGAATTAAGACAAGAACAAGATATAGACAACCAACACATAGACATATTGATTGAATTGAAAGAACACTTATCTCAATTACACATGTATGGTATCAAGGGCTTGGAACCCTTGAAAAACCTATAAAATTCGCACCAAGTTCGTACTTAGGGTTTCTCCAAAACTTCTTTCTTTAAATGTGAAAAATTAGAAAACTATATATAGGAAAAGAGGTCTGACGACGTCAAGACAAAGCTTGTGACACCGTCACCTCGCCGCTAAAACTATTCTCGGATTGCCTTGATCTACATTTGACGCCGTCAAGACTTAATCATTTCCAGGCCGTCATGACTTAAACTCTTGACGCCGTCAAATCTCTTCTAGATCGTCATGGAATTTTGCTCTTGACGCCGTCAGGGAGTTACTCTTGACGCCGTCACCTACTGTTCCCAGCATGGAAAATTAAGACTTTGGCGTTTTCTTCACTTTTATGCTCCAAAAACGTCCGAATTGCTTCCTTTTCCAGATTTCACTGCCAAAGTACCTAAAATCACAAAAGGAACGATTTAGGGCAATATTTGATCAAATAAATTTGAATTCGGGCTTAAATGACCCCCTAAAAACGGATCATTTTTCGCCTCATCATATACCCTTACACTTGAAATTTGCTTGTCCTCAAGCAAATGCGCTTTTATTCTACTCAAAATACAAGTTACGGGTCATTTAACACTAATATAAAAGTAATTACAACAAATAATCGTTCCACTAAAGACCAATAGACAAGCACGGAGGTCATACACAAGCACCTCACAAATAGTGTTTAGATACTCACATCTCTCGGGTGTAATAAAGTGTAAATTACAATATGGAAACGGAAGATATCTCTCACTACCTGTCATAGCAAAATAGATTACCATAGGCTTGGGAAAGGATCAAACCTCCACCACATGGCGTAAGCACCTAGGATAAACTATCAAAGAGGTCTTTTAAAGGGTTGTAACGTTAGGTATAGGGATATGAAATACACGGTTTTGTTGGATAAAGGAAGTTTTACTGGTGGCGAGTTAACAATCTTGGTCAATTACATGTACAATATGGCGTTGCTAAGCCAAGACTAGACTCGACTTAAGCTAATAAATGAAAAATAACAAAAACATAAAATGAACATAGAATAAAAAGGGATGGTAGTCCGTATGTTTTTTCTCTTTTTCCTTTTATTTTTTATTTTTTTTTTATTTTTTTTTTATTATTTTTTTTTGCATACACTCTTACCCTACCATCCAAAATAATACATCATAGAGAATGAACATTTCCCTTACACTTGAATCTTTACATACTTTACAATAAACTAATCTAATGACTCGAATTAAGAAAATCAAAACACTTGGAGCACTTTTAAGATTAACGTACATATGGGGGTAATAATTGATGTTCTTCCCCATTACTCCATAAACTAAGTACTTACCCATGAGTCGCAATCGTCCCAAAACAATATGTACAAGGATATGACTCGACTTAGCAACCATGTAATCAATTAGAAAGTTAACTTAGGGTTTAACAAATATCAATAATACACTAAAAATGAGCGCATACACGGAAGGCTAAGGCGATTTGGTTGTACATTTAAGTGGGGTGTAACAAATTCTTCCTTTAAGTAAAATGCTTAAAGTTAGAAACAAAAAGATAGGCTCGGAGGGGTTTACTAGGGGTTTCGTGTACTAAAAATGAGTACAACGCTAAGGGTGTAGGAAAAATTAGTTGACTTAACTAGCCAAGTAATATGACTTAAATGGTTAAGTAATTATAATACGGGTTTAACACAAGGGTGATCCTAATGCCTCTTATCATGTAGTAAATCCTACCACACGAATGTAGTCTCACTAGCAGTCTCGGAATGCATCACTAACGCAAGTTCTAGAATCTAAATGCTACCAGTACACTCATAAGCACTAATAATGAATGTTTTTCCTATCAAATCTGAAGGCGAACCTCACATATTTGGGTGGAAAATTTTTCTGAATATACGGTTATGTGCTAGTCATACAATCTCCTATCCATGAGACGCTTGCTTTGGCTAAAGTTTCACTCCTAAATGTTGTAAAAAAATTTAAATTTGGCGCTAAAATTGCACTAACAAGTATTTCTCATAGTTTTATTACACAACTACCATTAAACAGAACAAACTCAAGCTAAAGTGCATATGTAAGGTATCATCTTTTTACCCTCCCCTTACACTTAAGATGAACATTGTCCCCAATGTTCAAGTAAAGAATGTAAAAGTGAAAAAGTAAAGAGAATGAAATCAAATACTCCCCTGATTCGCTCGGTATGGATAATAAGATGGCCAGGTTAAATCTTCCTCCAAGAACATGAACAATCAAAGCTTCCCTTCCAGAATATAGATCATCTTCTTGTCATACATAACCTGTAAAACCTGACAAAATAGACAAGACAACCTCGCGTAAAATCGGCGGCATCCTATATAAGCTACTAAATCTTAGAAAACAAGATAAGATATAATGCTTGTGTAATGAAGTTTGCAGATCTCCTGGAGATTATAAAACTTAATAATTCACAAAAACCATAAGACTCCGTTAGAAAAACAAAACCGGTAAAATTTCCTGATTTTTACACTTGACGCCGTCAGAAGTGACCTGTAGAAATTCTTATGTTAAGTTTCCGGAAAATTTCTGGAAAAACTTCGTCCTACTTCCTGGAAAATCCTGCAAAACATCATTATGACTCGATACAAGCATTTGACTCTAACAAATACGAATATACATGTTCACTTAATATTGTGGAGAATCATGATCGGTTTGTTTCTTAAAAACATATTTGGGGTTTCCCCTTACACTTATCTTTTAAAAAAATACCTTTAGGTGGAGTTAAGACTAGGCCAAAACAACAAAGTAAAGTATTTCCACTATTTAGTTTAGAAACATGATCTACCAACAATAAAAATAAAGCATGCATACGGAAGCAAATAACAAACAAACAAATAAAATCACACAAAACATGGGTTGCCTCCCAAGAAGCGCTTTTCTTTATTTACGAGTCTTGTAGCTAGACTCAAGGTCATGGGTTACTGCGTGACCTCATCATTGGTTCCACTCTCTAGGTCGTCTTCTAAACTAGTATCGCTTTCATAGTGTAAGTACTTCGGGTCTTCGAACTCGAAGATATCTTTTCGATACTTAGAACCAAGCTTACTAACATCCTTAAAGAATCCACATGATAGATCAGAAGTGTCCTTACACCCTCTCCGAACATCTTCATCGCACAAAATAAGTTGGGAGCTTATCTTATCAAGCCCGTCACAATCGATTTCCTTAAGGTCTCTTCTCTTGTAGGGTGTTTGGTATGAAACCCTCCTAATCCCATCAGCGAATGTCATAATACCGTTCCGATCATCAATTATCAGATTAGTAATCTCACAAAAGGGTGCCCCAAAAATAATTTGTGATAATCTAGGGTCGACATAGTCTTCGATGTCGTCCACGATCGTAAATTCCATAGTAAATGCCATATTTCCTACAAACACCTGAATCTCATGATCCTTACCTACCACTTTCTCTCCCTTGTAAATCATTCCCCATCTGCAGATATTGTTATAATGGAATAAGGACATAAAATTCTTTGGCAGGAATACGTTAATGTAGATGTTATCGAAGTACTTATGGCCGATCATGCAGGGGATCTTGAGATTGTTCGGATCACGCCGTCTTATCTTCCTCGACTCTCCATCCTTTGACCCATATAAATTCCCTTCAAGGGAAGGACGATACTCGTACACCTCCTCATTACCCTTACGAAAAATTACCTTCTTAACTCCATTGGTGAATAATGCACTACCATCTTTCTTATCAAGGATCACTCCCGATTCATTGACAAATGGTTTTCCAAGAACGAGGTTGATTAATTTTTGATTGGTGAGAGGGTCCACGTCATCGACCACGGTGAGGTCAGTATTGTAAACAAGCTCTCCAATCATGACTGACAAATTTTTCATCACTCTTTCGCACGTAATGTGTCCTGGGAAGGCTTCGTGGAATAGGGAAAGGGGAATTATGCTGACTGGGAAGCTAGGATCTATTTGACTATCGGTTAAGAGCTTTTCCATAATGGTGCAGGAGATCTTGAAAACTTTAGGATGACTTTCCTTTGTCCTATCGCTACTCCCATCAGTAATATCCTCCATTTTTCTCTCTGGTTCTTCTATAATAGACTTACCCCAAATGGTTGGATGCTCTCCCGATCTCTCTTTCCTTTTATTCGATTTGCCAGATTCTTGCGCGGCGTATTGCTCGGATGAGTTGGTATGTTTTCTGGCTAAATCATGGTCTACTCTTAAGGTCTCATCTTTAGCTGTCTGACTGAATTTGTTAGTTTGTTGTTGGGTTGGGTTGGGTTGAGTGTAGAAGCAGTTATCGTGGTGATGGTGTTTACGAAATGGATTGGTCCTAGGGGGCTGATTGGTTCTTTTCCTCTGGGGGATAGATGTTTGAATAACTTGCTAGGACTTTTTATTTTCACGGGGGAGGTTGGTGGACTCATGACAGTCACACACTTAACCTCATCAACGTGAACGAGCTTATTAACAACATGCTCTTTGATAGCAGTCAACAGATTACTAATCTTATCGTTCACATCAGCCTGCTGTTGTCTGAATTTAGCCTCGAGCGTAGAGAGCTGTAATTCTTGAGATAGAATGAATTTTTTTAGGGCATCCTCACAGCTTTGCCTGGGAATGCCTTGCGACGGAAAATGCTCGGACCAAGTGAGTGGTGAGGAGTCATTGAAAGATACGCTCCGCGTTTGGTACCCTTTGAAATTAGGTTTATCCTTCCATGCCTCATAGGCCTCGCTAGAAGTTCGAGGACCTTGACCCACGTGTGATGATGTGAATTCGTTATAAGCACGTTTTGGAAGCTCCATGCAGTTATGAGTCTCGTGAGGGCCACTACATAATTTACATGCAGAAGCGATTCTGCTAACTTGGCTTAAGGATTTTGGAGCTTCGTAAGATTTCATGAGAGACTTGACTCGATCTTCAAGTTCCATGATCCTACGGTCGGGAGTGCTAGAATTGTTCGAAGGCAAAGATATTGCCTTGACCGTTTTGTTCAAGTCACGGGGATCATTCCAACTTTCGTTGTCATAGAGAGCAAGATCTTCTATGAGTTCCCATGATTGTTCCACACTAAGATCACGTAGCTTACCACCGGCCAATTGGTCAATGGCTCGCCTCGTGGAGATTTCGATATGGTTATAAAAGATTTGGACTTGGAGCCAAAGATCTATGCCATGATGAGGGACTTTTTGGAGTAAGTCCTTGAAACGAGTCCATGCTTCATAAAGAGATTCATTTTGACGTTGTTGGAACATCAAGATGTCATTTCTAAGCTTAGTAGTTCTCCCCCGGTGGGAAGAATTGAGTAAGGAAGCGATTGGTGAGGTTATCCCATGTGGTGATGGATCCCGCGGGTAAACGCTCAAGCCATTGACTAGCTTGATCCCGTAGAGAGAATTGGAATAGGCGTAATCGGGTTGTCTCTCTAGTTTCAATATCTAGGTCTATGGAATCTACGATTTTGAGGAAGTCCTTAAGATGTTGGTTTAGATCTTCGAAACGAAGTCCATGGAATGCACATCCGCTTTGCACCGACCGGATGGTGTCGGATCGCAAGGGGGTCACATTGGCTCCGGTGAGCTCAATGGTGTTTCGGTAGCCTTGATGGCTAGGTCGGGAATACTCTCCTAAGGTTCGGGGCCTAAGGGGTTCTAATGGTGGGTTTTGTTGTGGTGGGATGACGGGTTCAAAGATGTTCCCATTGTCCATGATGTCGGGTGGTTACGAACAAAGGCACAAAGAAATAAGATAGACTAAAGAGAACCTAAAAATAAAAATAAAATCTTACTAGAAAGGAATCTAGCAAGTAGACCTAATAAAAAGAAATTCTAACCTAGACAATAACTATTCCCCGGGCTGCGGCGCCAAAAACTTGATGCGTGGGAATCGCAACAGGCTTTACCTCTCGAGGGATCTCGAGAAGCTTACAACCCCCACCAGGCAGTGTACCTGATCGTTGTAGTATAGTATAGTGACAAGTACCGGGGGATTGATCGTTCAGCTTAGGAATAGTGTCGCTAGGGTTAGAAAGCCTAAATACTAGTTCTAAAGGTGAGGGATGATTATTTTTGTGTTTTTATATTTTTTAGAAAGCAATTAAAATTCTCGGGTTTGAAGGATTTGGGCGGAATTAGTTGCTAATCAACTAACCCAGTACTAAAGATGCAATCAAAATAAAATACTAGAAATGAAAATAAACTAAATTATACTAAAGTTGTGAGCAATAAGTGGAGAAAATGTGTTTACTTAGATTTCACTACTCCCTAGACATCTTGTACACGTTAATTACTTGTTATAAATGCATGGATGACGGATCGTATTCCTTAATACCATTCATTGGGTGGCACACTTAACTCCCCAATTCTATGAGCTCTTATCTCCTCCTACACCATGCCCAGCACAACTATAGGGATTGTAAACAGTGGCTCATGCATTAAATACAACCAATAAAGACCTAGTGCACGTCGGTTCATGTTTCTTAAGACATTCAAGCATGTTACCAATTGGAGATCTACCAGTTTTCTTAAGCCTAACATATAAATCATTCATCCAAAACAAGTATAAACAAGTAATCAACACACAATTAACATCTAGGTTTCATTAGATCTAAGCAAACACAAGATAGATCTAGCCTAGCATGATGGAATTAAGACAAGAACAAGATATAGACAACCAACACATAGACATATTGATTGAATTGAAAGAACACTTATCTTAATTACACATGTAAGGTATCAAGGGCTTGGAACCCTTGAAAAACCTGTAAAATTCGCACCAAGTTCGTACTTAGGGTTTCTCCAAAACTTCTTTCTTTAAATGTGAAAAATTAGAAAACTATATATAGGAAAAGAGGTCTGACGGCGTCAAGACAAAGTTTGTTACGCCGTCACCTCGCCGCCAAAACTATTCTCGGACTGCCTTGATCTACATTTGACGCCGTCAAGACTTAATCATTTCCAAGCCGTCATGAATTTAACTCTTGACGCCCTACCTTCATGACGCCGTCAAATCTCTTCTGGATCGTCATGGAATTTTGCTCTTGACGCCGTCAGGGAGTTACTCTTGACGCCGTCACCTACTGTTCCCAGCATGGAAAATTAGGACTTTGGCTTTTTCTTCACTTTTATGCTCCAAAAACGTCCGAATTGCTTCCTTTTCCAGATTTCACTCCCAAAGTACCTAAAATCACAAAAGGAACGATTTAGGGCAATATTTGATCAAATAAATTCGAATTCGGGCTTAAATAACCCCCTAAAAAGGGATCATTTTTCGCCTCATCAGTGTAATTTTAGCGCCAAATTTAAATTTTTTTACAACATTTAGGAGTGAAACTTTAGCCATAGCAAGCGTCTCATGGATAGGAGATTGTATGACTAGCACATAACCGTATATTCAGAAAAATTTCCGCCCCAAATATGTGAGGTTCTGTCACACCCCCAAAATCGGGTCCAGCGGAAGCATACATGTAGCTGGGGTGTAACTCAATTGGTGTTACAACACAAGTTCAAAACTGGTTTTCACTTCAATCATTTAGAATAAAATCATTTAATCAAAAGTATTGAATTTACATCATTAAAATATAGTGCGGAAGTAGGCCCGTAAAATAGTTTAAAATGGTCCCCAAGTGAATATCAGAGTCTTCTATGACCATGCCATGCCCTGCCAAAACCTCCAGTAGCGTGCCATTGCTTAAAACCTGAAAATACATGCTAAAGAGTGTCAACACGAGGTTGGTGAGTTCATAAGTTTGTATTAAAACAATAATGTTGTGAGTTCAATAGAGAGTTCTGTGACCATTGTGTGACTCACAATGTCATAAAAATAAAGTTTTGTGACCATTGTGTAACTCACAATGTCATAAAAATAAAGTTTACCTTACAGTAAACTCAGGATTGTGGACCATGAGTAGAGTGTGTGATCATTACAACAAATATAATATCACATAGAAAAATAGTCTATTACGCTAGCGCTAAGTTCATGCAACCGAAGCTATAACAGTGTGCATGCTCTAGAAGCATGTTAAATATAAAGGCCCGGCAAGTGTTTATCCCGTTACACTTGTAATTCGACATGTTATACGCTCGCGTTTGCCTATCCGGTCAAACCGAACGGGGGAGTCACCACCAATAGATCTATTTATAACATTCGCGCTTCCCAGCAGGAATTGACGGTTCATGAGTTTGGGCATAGTGGGATTCAAGGGCTTAGGCTAATCCGCGTAATAGTTTAGATAAAGCATAAGTTTCAGTATGGTCCATAAAAGTGTTTGCATAAAAGCAATAGTTCACAAAGTGTGTTGCATAAAAGCAAGAGTTCATAAAGTGGGTTGCATAAAAGCAAGAGTTCATAAAGTGTGTTGCATGTTTATAAAACGCTTGTGTATGCGAGA
The DNA here is from genome assembly GCA_030686995.1 of Artemisia argyi. Classification (NCBI taxonomy): domain Eukaryota; kingdom Viridiplantae; phylum Streptophyta; class Magnoliopsida; order Asterales; family Asteraceae; genus Artemisia; species Artemisia argyi. The sequence goes on along the minus strand of JARVZY010010388.1, from coordinate 17,879 downwards.
AAATAATCAAGTATGCAACCGATATACACATAGGTGCATTTGAATAATAAATCAAGCCTTCAAAGAAACAATAGTGTTTAAGTAAACAATTGCGCATTCAAGCATTGAGTTTAGTCAAAAATGAGCATGTATTCTCCCCCAAAACAGTCATAAAAAAACAAGTAAAAGTAGGGGGTATGAACTCACCTGGTGCGATAGCTATGATGACAAAAGTAGATACACTGAAATGAGGCACGATCTCTAATCGCAACCTAATATGAATGATAGTTTCTAATGTAAGAAATGAAATGATGCTACACATGCAAGTACGTATGTTATCGATACCACTCGTTAGTTTTGAAAAGAGTGTTTATCGTCAAAAATACATTTTTGACGTCTCGTTAAGTTAATAACCCCTTTTCATGTAGTTGTGTTGAAAAGGTACTCCACGATCCTCGTTTGGTGTTTTATCGGTAAATTTAAGGTTTTCGCCGCAAAAATAACATTTTCATTACTTGAAAATATGACCAAAATGACCTCGCAAAACTAGTCGCGAAATATTGTACGTTAAGTGTTAATGGTCAAGCTCGGCATTTTTGTAAACCTTGTGACAATATCTTGAAGTCGTGTTATTTAACTTTTGGCTATACGGGTCTTGATCAATGAGAGAATCGACTCTTATTGTTGCTATTTGAAAATATTATGTTCAACACTTAGAAAATTTCATTATAGCAAAAGCTGTCAAAATATATATAGTTTATCGGTTATATAGATGAGGTCGTAGTTTATTCGTTACGAGTCCAATGATCAAACGGCCAATTGATTTGAAAAGCTTGCTGGGAGATCTTGATTTCATAAAACTACGGCTCGGACTCAAACTGATCCGATCATAAAGAAAAACAGCCGTGAAAGTGGTGTCTTCCAAAGACAGTTTACGTCAAAACTCTATTAGTGTAAAAAGCTGATGGAAATATATATATATCGTCGGATTTCAAATACTCGTATCTTTTTCGTTATAAGCTCGTTTTCTATGTTCTTTATATCCCCGCGAAGGTAATCAAGTATACTTTAGGTTTCTCAAGGTCTCGGCTAGTCAAGATATCATTAAATCTCAGTTTTCCTAGCTAGAAAAATCGGGACAGATTCAATATTTCAGAAAATATAGTTTTCGTCGTAAATCTTGAAAATAGCATATCTTTTTCGTCGTAACTCGGATTTTATCCCCGTTTTCGGCCATAGTTTCGTCTCGGAATGTATTTTCTAAATCTTTGGTCCAAAGTTACACCCTAGACCCTGAGTTTCCCACGTTTTACAGAAATGGACAGCAGCTTTGAAAGTTTGTCAAAATCAACTTTTCTAGTTCAAGGGTTGTTCAAAGCTTAACCAAACTATCTCAAATCAACTCCACAAGTACCCAATCCTACCATACACCTTCTTAGGGTGTTATGGGTTCCTAGTCTTCACCAAAAATGGTGGATCTCATGAGATTGTTAATAAAACTTATAGATCTATGTTTATAAAAACAAAATGAGTAATAAGTGGTATGGATCTTACATACTTGCATGTTTTACCAATATTTCTTGAAAATACATAAAAATATAAAGTAATGAAAGTATGAAAAGATCAAAAGTGTTTTTGAATCTTACTTGAAGATTTGAGGTGATTTGATGAGAAATTGATTAATAATCTTGGGTTTTTACCACAAAACCCCAACTAGATCTTGATTAGGACTTGATTCAACACCTGATCTTGAAAATTTTATGGATTCCTCTTTGTTTCTTGATCTTGGCCGAAATTTTAGAGAGGAGAGAAAAGATGAGAGAAATTTTTGGCTAGGTGTTGATATATTAGAGTGAAAATGGTGTAAATGGTGGAGTATGATGATATATATATGAGCTAGGTCTAAGTCTTGGTCAAAAAGTGGTCCAAGGGGGGGACATAGGGGAGGAAAACAAGGAGAGAAAAAAGGGGGGCTTGGTGGCTCATTAAATGAGCTTGTCTCCACTTTTAAGTATTGGTTAGATTTGTGTATACATTAGGTGTTATCGGGTACCGAGTTAACTAAAAATAAATCATAACGAGTTAAAATAAAATACGACGAAGTTGTAAAAGTTGTAAAATATTATTCCTTGTAAAAATCGGGTGTTGAAATAATTATCGTATTGAAATAACGCAAACCGACGGAGTTATAAGCTCCGACCGTAAAGTATAGCCATTGATTTTAAAACACCGGGTAAATTAATAATATAATTTTTATATTATTATTATGAGTATGTAAATATGTTAGGATCATAGTCGGGAGTATTGGGTATACATTAGTAGTAAAACTGAGTGGTATCGTTAATTACAAATTAAGCATACGTAAATTAAAATAATGCATATCCGTGTAGGTTCTCAAGTGATGACGATAATGTGTAGACTATTCCAGTCTATATCAAGTGTCATTAATGAATGATGCATGAATTCGCAGCTAAACCTAACTGGTTACGCGAATTTAAAGACTCGTAAACTCAGTTTACGAAAAGACGAACGTTGATCATGAATAGTGATTTCCCTTCGGGAATGAATAGTGTCACATGAATAGTAAAATTTCTGAACACTTCTCGGAATCACAAACTGACTCCGAAAATGATGAATAGTAAAATGATGAATAGTGACCGGTGAATAGTAAATGATGAATAGTAACCGATGAATAGTGAATGTGAGCAAAGTCCCGAAAATGCGGGTTGTTACAGTCTCACCCCCTTAAAATGAACTTCGTCCCGAAGTTCAGTTGTTGGTCTCTGAAGTTGTATTGGTGAAAAGATGATGATTCTTATCGTGTGAGCTATTGAGCTCTAACAAGGTTCAAGTCTGACGGCCACCAGGCCTACTCTGTCAGAAATGTTGAATGGTCCAGTGTATATCGGGTTCATGAATTCTTACTGGACTAGAGAGTTAGGCTTTTCCAAATTTCAATCCGTCAATGGATGTTGGCACTTCGGCCATAAAGTGCTTCAAATGGTGTAGTCTCTACACTCGTGTGGTAACCAAGGTTGCAACTGAATTTGATTTATGGCAAATGGTTAGTCCAACCATTTCTAATGTCAATCACACCCGATTTGGGCATATCTCCCTATGTTTGAATCATTCTCAAATTCTGACCATTGGTCTACAGATGATAGGTGGTGTGTTTCCAAAGAGATCTTAATGAAATCATTAGGAGTTGAGGTGAATCGAATTCCTTTATTAGAAATAATTGAAATGGATATCATGAATCTTGTTTTGGAAAGACTTACAAGGTTAAGTTCGTCAAAGGGTGTTGTTGAAAATAATAGACTAGGATAAGGTTGTGATCCTCCGTAGGATGTCATGGATTGAATCTTTCTCCACCTACAATGCTTAGTCTCCATTACTAAGATTTTCCCCAAGTTATATGTCATCGAATCACAAACTCCTAAAGGTATAAGAGATGTAATATAGTGATTGATTTTCAAAGTTTGTTTTGGGATTGTGTGTTTTATTCATAAACCTTCCCTTTACAACTTTAAGCAAACGGCTTTTTAAAGTAACGTATTTCTTGATGTTTCAAAATTTAATAGTTATGCAAGATAGGACAATTTTCAACATAAGGTGGATAATATGGTTGACCAAAGATTGATGTTTAAAATTTCCTAATCATTCAATAGTTTTGTGAAAGATTAACCAAAAGGAATTTGCTTGTCAAAATAAGTGCCTCAGAAAGTATTTCTTTCAAGATATATGTTTTGTATAATGGTAGTTTGGAGAAAAATCCACTTAAAAGTAAAAGTATTAAGAGGATAAAATTGCCAGGTATGTATGTCTGCACAAATGCGCAGGTGTGTAACATGTTTGAATAATGTCTATTGGTGAGGTCATGTTCAATCTATAGTCTTGGTTAAGAGGTTGGATGTATCTCTATAGTGTTGCTTTGTGAGCATTCGCATCGAAACTAATCTTGTAATTCAGTCAAGCCAATACTTTCCATATGGTGGAATTGTGGCAATCAGGCCAGTGATAGTGGTTCGAATGGTTTTGTGGTATCCTGAGATTTCTGTTGAGTTTTGAATGGATTCAATGTACCGAGGGATCCTCCTTTTAGATGGTATGGAAAGTCTTTCCTAGGGAGGTCATTGATAATATCCACTTATCAATATAGGGAGTAGTGAGGAATGAGTGACATCGGAGTCTATAGAGTGTTAGCTAATTCCTTATATATGGGGATGGGGAAAGGAAATGATAATGAGGGTGAGAAGGGGAAAGATTGTGACAAATGCGACAAAATGAGATTGTGATAAAAGAAAATACTGTGATATAAGTGTATCGTGCATAGACGTAAATGTCCATGAGATGAAATGACCAGTTGCGTGCTTCCAATCGGTGGTTAACGAGATGGTGAAAAGTGTCGATGTTCTGCCAACGAGTGTTTACACACACGTAAATGAAACATTTGGGAATTGAGTAGAGAATTCAATCCAGACAGAATTTTATTATAACCATTCTCAGTATTGCAAAATTCATTTCTGAGTCAGACATAGGTGGTCAGCCTATATCTCACTATCCCGGGTTGAATATAGATGACCAGTCTATATTCCACCGAGGTTCCATGAATTTGGAAATACTCAGCTCAGTTATACTAAGACTATGTCCTTCCCAAATACCAAGACGTTCTGAACGACATAAGCAAGTGACCAAACTCGAGGTCAGATTATGAAGCTATGCAAGGAAAAGCATAACGTGGTGACATATACGATACATGAGCATGCTTATATGAAAGACAATTATAGTAATCAACTATAATAAGTGAATATAGTATATCAGATAATGAGACCCAAATCTCATCACCTAAGTCAGCAACTAACCACAAATGAGGCTTCAGCTTGGCAGACAGGCACGTGACGGTCATAGGGTTATGTTTTCGTGAAAGTAGCTATAGTCTAGGTTTTAAAAACACTTAGTTCGCTATAGCCAAAGCTCTGATACCAATCTGTCACACCCCCAAAATCGGGTCCAGCGGAAGCATACATGTAGCTGGGGTGTAACTCAATTGGTGTTATAACACAAGTTCAAAACTGGTTTTCACTTCAATCATTTAGAATAAAATCATTTAATCAAAAGTATTGAATTTACATCATTAAAATATAGTGCGGAAGTAGGCCCGTAAAATAGTTTAAAATGGTCCCCAAGTGAATATCAGAGTCTTCTATGACCATGCCATGCCCTGCCAAAACCTCCAGTAGCGTGCCATTGCTTAAAACCTGAAAATACATGCTAAAGAGTGTCAACACGAGGTTGGTGAGTTCATAAGTTTGTATTAAAACAATAATGTTGTGAGTTCAATAGAGAGTTCTGTGACCATTGTGTGACTCACAATGTCATAAAAATAAAGTTTTGTGACCATTGTGTAACTCACAATGTCATAAAAATAAAGTTTACCTTACAGTAAACTCAGGATTGTGGACCATGAGTAGAGTGTGTGATCATTACAACAAATATAATATCACATAGAAAAATAGTCTATTACGCTAGCGCTAAGTTCATGCAACCGAAGCTATAACAGTGTGCATGCTCTAGAAGCATGTTAAATATAAAGGCCCGGCAAGTGTTTATCCCGTTACACTTGTAATTCGACATGTTATACGCTCGCGTTTGCCTATCCGGTCAAACCGAACGGGGGAGTCACCACCAATAGATCTATTTATAACATTCGCGCTTCCCAGCAGGAATTGACGGTTCATGAGTTTGGGCATAGTGGGATTCAAGGGCTTAGGCTAATCCGCGTAATAGTTTAGATAAAGCATAAGTTTCAGTATGGTCCATAAAAGTGTTTGCATAAAAGCAATAGTTCACAAAGTGTGTTGCATAAAAGCAAGAGTTCATAAAGTGGGTTGCATAAAAGCAAGAGTTCATAAAGTGTGTTGCATAAAAGCAAGAGTTCATAAAGTGGGTTGCATAAAAGCAAGAGTTCATAAAGTGTGTTGCATGTTTATAAAACGCTTGTGTATGCGAGAAAATAATCAAGTATGCAACCGATATACACATAGGTGCATTTGAATAATAAATCAAGCCTTCAAAGAAACAATAGTGTTTAAGTAAACAATTGCGCATTCAAGCATTGAGTTTAGTCAAAAATGAGCATGTATTCTCCCCCAAAACAGTCATAAAAAAACAAGTAAAAGTAGGGGGTATGAACTCACCTGGTGCGATAGCTATGATGACAAAAGTAGATACACTGAAATGAGGCACGATCTCTAATCGCAACCTAATATGAATGATAGTTTCTAATGTAAGAAATGAAATGATGCTACACATGCAAGTACGTATGTTATCGATACCACTCGTTAGTTTTGAAAAGAGTGTTTATCGTCAAAAATACATTTTTGACGTCTCGTTAAGTTAATAACCCCTTTTCATGTAGTTGTGTTGAAAATGTACTCCACGATCCTCGTTTGGTGTTTTATCGGTAAATGTAAGGTTTTCGCCGCAAAAATAACATTTTCATTACTTGAAAATATGACCAAAATGGCCTCGCAAAACTAGTCGCGAAATATTGTACGTTAAGTGTTAATGGTCAAGCTCGGCATTTTTGTAAACCTTGTGACAATATCTTGAAGTCGTGTTATTTAACTTTTGGCTATACGGGTCTTGATCAATGAGAGAATCGACTCTTATTGTTGCTATTTGAAAATATTATGTTCAACACTTAGAAAATTTCATTATAGCAAAAGCTATCAAAATATATATAGTTTATCGGTTATATAGATGAGGTCGTAGTTTATTCGTTACGAGTCCAATGATCAAACGGCCAATTGATTTGAAAAGCTTGCTGGGAGATCTTGATTTCATAAAACTACGGCTCGGACTCAAACTGATCCGATCATAAAGAAAAACAGCCGTGAAAGTGGTGTCTTCCAAAGACAGTTTACGTCAAAACTCTTAGTGTAAAAAGCTGATGGAAATATATATATATCGTCGGATTTCAAATACTCGTATCTTTTTCGTTATAAGCTCGTTTTCTATGTTCTTTATATCCCCGCGAAGGTAATCAAGTATACTTTAGGTTTCTCAAGGTCTCGGCTAGTCAAGATATCATTAAATCTCAGTTTTCCTAGCTAGAAAAATCGGGACAGATTCAATATTTCAGAAAATATAGTTTTCGTCGTAAATCTTGAAAATAGCATATCTTTTTCGTCGTAACTCGGATTTTATCCCCGTTTTCGGCCATAGTTTCGTCTCGGAATGTATTTTCTAAATCTTTGGTCCAAAGTTACACCCTAGACCCTGAGTTTCCCACGTTTTACAGAAATGGACAGCAGCTTTGAAAGTTTGTCAAAATCAACTTTTCTAGTTCAAGGGTTGTTCAAAGCTTAACCAAACTATCTCAAATCAACTCCACAAGTACCCAATCCTACCATACACCTTCTTAGGGTGTTATGGGTTCCTAGTCTTCACCAAAAATGGTGGATCTCATGAGATTGTTAATAAAACTTATAGATCTATGTTTATAAAAACAAAATGAGTAATAAGTGGTATGGATCTTACATACTTGCATGTTTTACCAATATTTCTTGAAAATACATAAAAATATAAAGTAATGAAAGTATGAAAAGATCAAAAGTGTTTTTGAATCTTACTTGAAGATTTGAGGTGATTTGATGAGAAATTGATTAATAATCTTGGGTTTTTACCACAAAACCCCAACTAGATCTTGATTAGGACTTGATTCAACACTTGATCTTGAAAATTTTATGGATTCTTCTTTGTTTCTTGATCTTGGCCGAAATTTTAGAGAGGAGAGAAAAGATGAGAGAAATTTTTGGCTAGGTGTTGATATATTAGAGTGAAAATGGTGTAAATGGTGGAGTATGATGATATATATATGAGCTAGGTCTAAGTCTTGGTCAAAAAGTGGTCCAAGGGGGGGACATAGGGCAGGAAAACAAGGAGAGAAAAAAGGGGGGCTTGGTGGCTCATTAAATGAGCTTGTCTCCACTTTTAAGTATTGGTTAGATTTGTGTATACATTAGGTGTTATCGGGTACCGAGTTAACTAAAAATAAATCATAACGAGTTAAAATAAAATACGACGAAGTTGTAAAAGTTATAAAATATTATTCCTTGTAAAAATCGGGTGTTGAAATAATTATCGTATTGAAATAACGCAAACCGACGGAGTTATAAGCTCCGACCGTAAAGTATAGCCATTGATTTTAAAACACCGGGTAAATTAATAATATAATTTTTATATTATTATTATGAGTATGTAAATATGTTAGGATCATAGTCGGGAGTATTGGGTATACATTAGTAGTAAAACTGAGTGGTATCGTTAATTACAAATTAAGCATACGTAAATTAAAATAATGCATATCCGTGTAGGTTCTCAAGTGATGACGATAATGTGTAGACTATTCCAGTCTATATCAAGTGTCATTAATGAATGATGCATGAATTCGCAGCTAAACCTAACTGGTTACGCGAATTTAAAGACTCGTAAACTCAGTTTACGAAAAGACGAACGTTGATCATGAATAGTGATTTCCCTTCGGGAATGAATAGTGTCACATGAATAGTAAAATTTCTGAACACTTCTCGGAATCACAAACTGACTCCGAAAATGATGAATAGTAAAATGATGAATAGTGACCGGTGAATAGTAAATGATGAATAGTAACCGATGAATAGTGAATGTGAGCAAAGTCCCGAAAATGCGGGTTGTTACAGGTTCGCCTTTAGATTTGATAGGAAAAGCATTTATTATTAGTGCTTATGAGTGTACCGGTAGCATTTAGATTCTAGAACTTGCGTTAGTTATGCATCCCGAGACCGCTAGTGAGACCACATTCGTGTGGTAGGATTTACTACATGATAAGAGGCATTAGGATCACCCTTGTGTTAAACCCGTATCATAATTACTTGACCATTTAAGTCATATTACTTGGCTAGTTAAGTCAACTAATTTTTCCCACACCCTTAGCGTTGTACTCATTTTTAGTACACGAAACCCCTAGTACACCCCTCCGAGCCTACCTTTTCATTTCTAACTTTAAGCATCTTCCTTAAAGGAAGAATTTGTTACACCCCACTTAAATGTACACCCAAATCGCCTTAGCCTTCCGTGTATGCACTCATCTTTAGTGCATTATTGTTATTTGTTAAACCCTAAGTTAACTATCTAATTGATTACATGGTTGCTAAGTCGAGTCATATCCTTGTACATATTGTTTTGGGACGATTGGGACTCATGGGTAAAGTACTTATTTTATGGAGTATTGGGGAAGAACATCATATATTACCCCCATATGTACGTTAATCTTAAAAGTACTCCAAGTGTTTTGATTATCTTAATTTGAGTCATTAAATTAGTTTATTGTAAAGTATGAAAAAATTCAAGTGTAAGGGAAATGTTCATTCCCTATGATGTATTATTTTGGATGGTAAGGTAAGAGTGTATGCAAAAAATAAATAAATAAATAAATAAATAATAAAAAAAAGAATAGAAAAAGAAGAAGAAAGAGAAAAAAACATACGGACTACCATCCATTTTTATTCTATGTTCATTTTATGGTTTTGTTATTTTTCATTTATTAGCTTAAGTCGAGTCTAGTCTTGGCTTCGCAACGCCATATTATACATGTAATTAACCAAGATTGTTAACTCGCCACCAGTAAAACTTCCTTTATCCAACCAAACCGTGTATTTCATATCCCTACACCTAACGTTACAACCCTTTAAAAGACCTCTTTGATAGTTTATCCTAGGTGCTTACGCCATGTGGTGGAGGTTTGATCCTTTCCCAAGCCTATGGTAATCTATTTTGCTATGACAGGTAGTGAGAGATATCTTCCGTTTCCATATTGTAATTTATACTTTATTACACCCGAGAGATGTGAGTATCTAAACACTATTTGTGAGGTGCTTGTGTATGACCTCCGTGCTTGTCTATTGGTCTTTAGTGGAACGATTATTTGTTGTAATTACTTTTATATTAGTGTTAAATGACCCCTAACTTGTATTTTGAGTAGAATAAAAGCGCATTTGCTTGAGGACAAGCAAATCTCAAGTGTAAGGGTATATGATGAGGCGAAAAATGAACCACTTTTAGGGGGTCATTTAAGCCCGGAATTGAATTTATTTGATCAAATATTGCCCTAAATCGTTCCTTTTATGATTTTAGGTACTTTGGGAGAGAAATCTGGAAAAGGAAGCAATTCGGACGTTTTTGGAGCATAAAAGTGAAGAAAACGCCAAAGTCTTAATTTTCCATGCTGGGAACAGTAGGTGACGGCGTCAAGAAGGAATTTCTGACGGCGTCAAGAGTAATTTCCATGACGATCCAGTACAGATTTGACGGCGTCATGAAGTAGGGCGTCAAGAGTAAAAATCATGACGGCCTGGAAATGCATAACACATGACAGCGTCAAATGTAGATCAAGGCAGTCCGAGAAGTATTGTGGCGGCGAGATGACGGCGTCACAAGATTTGTCTTGACGCCGTCAGACCGTATTTCCTATATATAGTTTTCTAATTTTCACATTAAAAAGAGAGAAGTTTTGGAGAAACCCTAAGTACGAACTTGATACGAATTTTACAGGATTTTCAAGGGTTCTAAGCCCTTGATACCTTTCATGTGTAATTGAGATAAGTATTCTTTTAATTCAATCAATATGTCTATGTGTTGGTTGTCTATATCTTGTTCTTGTCTTAATTCCATCATGCTAGGCTAGATCTATCTTGTGTTTGCTTGGATCTAATGAAACCTGGATGTTAATTATGTGTAGATTACTTGTTTATAGTTGTATTGGATGAATGAATTCGATGTTAGGCTTAAGAAAACTGGCAGATCTCCAAATGGTAACATGCTTGAACGTCTTAGGAAACATGAACTGACGTGCACTAGGTTTTATTGGTTGTATTTAATGCATGAGTAAATTCTAATGATCCCATGTTAGGAGCTTCTTAGCCGGCTCGACATAGGAGTGAAGTAGGCACTCATAGGATTGGGGAATTAAGTGCGCCACCCCATGAATGGTATTAAGGAATACAATCCGTCATCCACGCAACTATAACAAGTAATTAATGTGTAAAAGATATCTAGGGAGTTGTGAAATCTAAGTAAACACATTTTCTCCACTTATTGCTCACAACCTTAGTATAATTTAGTCTATTTTCATTTTTAGTATTTTATTTTGATTGCATCTTTAGTATTGGGTTAGTTGACTAGCAACTAATTCCGCCTAAATCCTTCAAACCGAGATTTGTATTTGCTTTCTAAAAAACATAAAAATACAAAAATAATCATCCCTCACCTTTAGAACTAGTATTTAGGTTTTCTAATCCTAGCGACACTATTCCTAGCTGAACGATCAATCCCCCGGTACTTGTCACTATACTATACTACAACGATCAGGTACACTGCCTGGTGGGGGTTGTAAGCTTCTCAAGATCCCTTGAGAGGTAAAGCCTGGTGCAATTCCCACGTATCAGATGTGAATCGACTTAGCAACCATGTAATCAATTAGATAGTTAACTTAGGGTTTAACAAATAACAATAACGCACTAAAGATAAGTGCATACACGGAAGGCTAAGGCGATTTGGGTGTACATTTAAGTGGGGTGTAACAAATTCTTCCTTTAAGTAAAATGCTTAAAGTTAGAAATGAAAAGATAGGCTCGGAGGGGTGTACTAGGGGTTTTGTGTACTAAAAATGAGTACAACGCTAAGGGTGTGGGTAAAATTAGTTGAGTTAACTAGCCAAGTAATATTACTTAAATGGTCAAGTAATTATGATACGGGTTTAACTCAAGGGTGATCCTAATGCCTCTTATCATGTAGTAAATCCTACTACACGAATGTAGTCTCACTAGCGGTCTCGGTATGCATTACTAACGCAAGTTCTAGAATCTAAATGCTACCGGTACACTCATAAGCACTAATAGTAAATGCTTGTCCTATCAAATCTAAAGGCGAACCTCACATATTTTGGTGGAAAATTTTTCTGAAAGTACGGTTATGTGCTAGTCATACAATCTCCTATCCATGAGACGCTTGCTATGGCTAAAGTTTCACTCCTAAATGTTGTAAAAAATTTTAAATTTGGCGCTAAAATTGCACTAACAAGTATTTCTCATAGTTTTATTACACATCTACCATTAAACAAACAAACTCAAGCGAAAGTGTATCTGTAAGGTATCATCATTTTACCCTCCCCTTACACTTAAGATGAACATTGTCCCCAATGTTGAAGTAAAGAATGTAAAAGTGAAATAAGTAAAACGAATGAAATCAAATACTCCCCTGATTTGCTCGGTATGGATAATAAGGTGGCCAGGTTAAATCTTCCTCCAAGAAAATGAACAATCAAAGCTTCCCTTCCAGAATATAAATCATCTTCTTGTCATACATAACCTGTAAATTCTGAGAAAACAAACAAGACAACCTCGCATAAAATCTTTAAGACTCCGTTAGAAAAACAAAACCGGTAAAATTTCCAGATTTTTACATGTGACGCCGTCAAGAGTAAACTCGTGACGCCGTCAGAAGTGACTTGCAGAAAATCTTATGTTAAGTTTCCGGAAAATTTCTAGAAAAACTTGGTCCTACTTCCCGGAAAACCCTGCAAAACTTCATTATGACTCAATACAAGCATTTGACTCTAACAAATACGAATATACATGTTCATTTAATATTGTGGAGAATCATGATCGGTTTGTTTCTTAAAAACATATTTGGTGTTTCCCCTTACACTTATCTTTTGCAAAAATACCTTTAGGTGGATTTAAGACTAGGCTAAACAACAAAGTAAAGTATTTCCACTTTTTAGTTTAGAAACATGATCTACCAATAATAAAAATAAAGCATGCATACGGAAGCAAATAACAAACAAACAAAATAAAATCACACAAAGCATAGGTTGCCTCCCAAGAAGCGCTTGTTTTTGTTCGAGTCACGAGCCTGACTCTACCCTTATTTAACGGAAATAGGGGAGGTTTTCCCTACACTTAGGATTAAGTGCGGGTGGAAATAGCGATACACACCCTTAGGGTGGAAATATGCCTCGTGAGGAAAGAGTGGTGGATGAATTATATGCTTAAAGGGGTGTGCTCCTATCATCATAACCTTACCTAATTCAATCGGGTTAATGGGTGGATTAAGATTTTTCTCCTAGAAAGGGATCATTTTCAATCAACTTCAAGAGATTACTAGTTGGGAATCCATCTTGACTTAATAAACCCAGTTTAAACCCATAATGTTTCTTGTGATCAATCATAAATGGGTGATGTAAGCATGTAAGGTCATTTTCCACTCCTATATTGGCTTCCTCTCTACAAGGCTTAGAGTCTACTACCTTTGTCCTAAGACTACCCGGACTATATGGTTTGATGGGTGGATCGGAACCTATTTCAATTCCTAAATTTTCATCCAAGGATAGAATATTAGGTAACGGTTTTGGTTGAGGCTCCGGTTCATCAAAACTAGGAACTTCCCTAGAACTAAGAGTAAGGTTATCATCATAAGTATTCAAACCTATATTCTCTAGTTGTACTTGGTCCAAGGTTTCTACCTCTATTGGGGTTCCGATAGTCTCTTCTACTTCTTCCGGGTAAGTCACGGGTGGTGTGGGTGCCTCAAATGATGGTAGGACTTGTGGGGTATTTGGCGGGTCTGGATTTTCTACTTTATCATCCATCTTATCAAGATCACCTATATCATTATAATCCAACCCTAACATTTTTCAAAGTATCTCAAGTGCTTCTCTAGGCATCTTAACTTCTATATCTGAATCATAAGGATCATCCTCAATATTATGACTGCTATATTCAAATTGCCCAAAAGATTCATCATGTGTTTCTTGAGATTCATCATCATTGATCATAAAACCTAGGTCTTTTTTATCAATGTAATCATGTTCGGCTACATCCTCCATCACATCAAGGTCACCTATGTGCTCAGCTTGTATTGTGGTGAAATCAAACCACTCCGTATGCCCAGTTATCTCATCTATAGTTTTATCCCCAAACAAACTTCTTGCTTGTTCCCTTAAACTTGCTATCAATTGATCCGTAACAATGTTTGTTGGGTTGTCCATTTTTTTGGCAAGTATGGCACAATTCTCTATGGTTTCCCACGCTTCATCAACACTTAATCCCTAAAGGTCCCCATCTGCGGCATGGTCAATGTCCATTTTGGTATAGTGGTCGACACGATGGTAAAATATTTCAATTTGAGACCATAGATCGAAATTATGATGAGGGACTTTTCAGAGTAAATATTTAAAACGAGCCCATGCATCATAGATAGGTTCATCCTCATGTTGTTTAAACATCAAGATGTCATTTGGAGTGGGTGAATTTCGTGGTTGGTAGTATGGTGGATTCGCGTTCTCCGTAACGGCTAACGGAATAGTCAATGGAAAGGTTTTTACAAACAAAGACATAAAGAAAAAGATAGACTAAAGAAAACCTAAAAATAAAAATAAAATCTTACTAGAATGGAATCTTGCAAGTAGACCTAATAAAAAGAGATTCTAACCTAGACAATAACTATTCCCCGGGTTGCGGCGCCAAAAACTTTGTAGCGTAGGGATTGCACCAGGCTTTACCTCTCGAGGGATCTCGAGAAGCTTACAACCCCCACCAGGCAGTGTACCTGATCGTTATAGTATAGTATAGTGACAAGTACCGGGGGATTGATCGTTCAGCTAGTAATAGTGTCGCTAGGATTAGAAAACCTAAATACTAGTTCTAAAGGTGAAGGATGATTATTTTTGTATTTTTATATTTTTTAGAAAGCAAATTAAAATCTCGGGTTTGAAAGATTTGGGCGGAATTAGTTGCTAGTCAACTAACCCAATACTAAAGATGCAATCAAAATAAAATACTAAAAATGAAAATAAACTAAATTAAACTACGGTTGTGAGCAATAAGTGGAGAAATTGTGTTACTTAGATTTCACTACTCCCTAGATATCTTTTACACGTTAATTACTTGTTATAGTTGCGTGGATGACGGATTGTATTCCTTAATACCATTCATGGGGTGGCGTACTTAACTCCCCAATCCTATGAGTGCCTACTTCACTCCTATGTCGAGCCGGCTAAGAAGCTCCTAACATGGGATCATTAGAATTTACTCATGCATTAAATAAAACCAATAAACCTAGTACACATCGGTTCATGTTTCCTAAGACGTTCAAGCATGTTACCAATTGGAGATCTTCCAGTTTTCTTAAGCCTAACATTGAAATCATTCATCCAATACAACCATAAACAAGTAATCAACACATAATTAACATCTAGGTTTCATTAGATCTAAGCAAACACAAGATAAATCTAGCCTAGCATGGTGGAATCAAGACAAGAACAAGATATAGACAACCAACAAATAGACATATTGATTGAATTAAAAGAACACTTATCTCAATTACACATGTAAGGGTTCAAGGGCTGAAAACCCTTGAAAAACCTGTAAAATTCGTAATAGATTCGGCTTTAAGGTTTCTCTAAAACTTCTCTCTTTTATGAATGAAAATTAGAAAACTATATATAGATAATTGAGGCTGACAGCGTCAAGACCAAATGGGTGACGCCGTCATCTCGCCGCCAAAAGAATTCTCGGACTGCCTTGATCTACATCTGACGCCGTCATGTATTAACTTTTTCCAGGCCGTCACGTATTTTACTCTTGACGCTCTTCCTTGTGACGCCTTCATTTCTGCACTGGATCGTCATGAAATTTACTCTTGACGCCGTCAGGATAGTACTCTTGACGCCGTCACATACTGTTCCCAGCTTGGAAAATTAAGTCTTTGGCGTTTTCTTCACTTTTATGCTCCAAAAACGTCCGAATTGCTTCCTTTTCCAGATTTCACTCCCAAAGTACCTAAAATCACAAAAGGAACGATTTAGGGCAATATTTGATAAAATAAATTCAATTCCGGGCTTAAATGACCCCCTAAAAATGGTTCATTTTTCGCCTCATCACCTCGTAATTGGTCTATTAAGTCGCCTTCCAATAGGCAACTCCTTCCAATAATTGATGTATCTTTATAAACTTATTTACAAACTCTTCATGTGATGAAAACTTTGAGGCTGTATATATCTTGGAAGTAGTATTAGCATTGTTCGGCATGATCTAAACATTGTATATCATATGCATAACTATCTAATTTCAATGGTAACTAATACCTCTAGAAAAGAATAAAGCTACATGAGTGTAATATCAATGGAAAAAAGGCATTTAGTGCAACATAAGCTACTTATTCGCAACAAACTTTGCAAAAAAATTGATTTAAATATGGATATAATATTATGGACATGCTCAAGGTCCATCAACTTGAAAAGCTTCTTTTTCCCCGGTTTATAATTTGCACCGCAATTGTCCAGTTCTGTTGAATTAATTACTTGCCCAATCATGTCTAGCGTAAATAACTTTAATGTTACGTATATATATCAAAGACAACAACATGCATATGAAGTAAAATAAAAAATAAAACATAAAAAATTCAAATTTAGCTAATTGGTCATGCCTTCAGTTTCACATTGCAAAATCTCCTTGAACGGCTTGAAGCCGAAGCCGTGAACTGATCCTTGGAAATCATTACTTGTTGACTTGTGTATTGCTGTTAAAGTTTAGTCTCATCGGGTTTGAAACTATTAGATATGAAGGTTGGATTTGACCCAAACTTTACATCCGCAACACAAAGGCTTCACCTTCATTTAATTGGTGCTTGAATCTAGGACCAGACCCATCCTAACCGTAGCTTGCATTTTGGCACCCCTAAATAAAGTTGGAAAATACACATACTTAGAAAAACGTCAAAAAATGATAATCAAAGAGGTGGATAACTTAGAGAAGAGGAGACAAATTTTGCACGAGAATGTAGGCATAATATATTCATAGAATTGATTGTAATTTGCCAATCAAAAACAGTTTGCCTAAAAAAAGTTGACGGTCTTTGACAAAAGAGATGCAAGTAACATAGTGATGAGATGATTTGAGCCATTCAGCAAATATCTTTCAAACACTACAAAGTTATAGTAGTTTCCATATGAAACACTACAACCCGGTTTCAAGTGATCAATCCAATTCAAAGGTTTAACATGGTTAACCGGATGGATCAACCCAAGTTCTAAAATACTGACTAAAACGATGATGGTCTAAAACACAACACAATAAGGTAAATAAGGTGGCAAAAAATTGCATTTTCGTTAACTACTTTTCTACTTGTCAATTACCCAATAGTCGTTTTAATCATATCCAATTGTCAAGAAAATGAAATCCTAGTATAGCAAAATGCTTATGACCAACACTACCTTAATGGTGTTTATGCAAAAGAACCTACCAAATTATTTTCTTTATCTGTTTGCCTTTTTGAAACCACATGATATATTCATGATATCTCCATTTCGTGTGCCTATCCAAACTAATTCCCCTTTCCAAGTTTTTACAACTTTTTTATCCAAAAATATCATATAAGTGAAGCATTTTTCTAGAACTATTAAGATTTGATACTTTTAAAAACGTATCATAGTATTTTAAATTAGAGAATCATGACAAATCATAAACACTTAATTAATTCGATAAACTTAAAACGAAACAAATAATGACATACTTTTGAAAGCAAACAATGATGGTTTTTCAACATAGCTTTTTGGCAATTCCCTAAAAGCTGAATATATCTGTATGAAAACAAAGAACAAAAGATAAAAGACAAAAGAAACAAATTTAGTTATGATAATAATGAAAATAAAATACAGAAGGAATTAGAGTTTGGAAATTTATTAGAGCTATAAATTCAAATTGGTTACCATAGGAAGCATGTAAATTAAACATAAAGCTTCGTGTGGAAGCTAAGAATTAAAAAACAATACCCCATAATTTTTTTTGTTAGTAATTTTG